>APFE030924047.1:33804-61413 GCA_000404065.3 Pinus taeda | reverse complement strand
AACAAAATATTATCCAGTCTAGATCCATCTTAATTCGTGTAAACCTCTTTATTGAGTGTAAAACTAGAAGAAAGGTTTGCACCTTGAGAGATTTGATCCCTCTAGATGCTTGATAGATTGGGAGTCAAGATGGATCTATGCTAGTTTCAATGTGCGGCTAAGGAAAATCTATCAAATATATGATTAATTTTATCAATAATATGTAAATACATCTAATATTAATATAATAATTTTAAATATGTGTGAGATTAGTTATTTTAATTTTAAATTTTCTTAGTTACCTGAGTTTGTTGACGTAATAAATATTGTTAATAACTTTAATGATGAAAAATGATGAAATAAATTTTTTGAATGAAAAGTGACAATGTAATAGTATTTAATGATAGAAAATGTGAATAATAAGAATGTAGTCAATTACAAATAGTCTTCATTTTGATTGATCTCAAACTATTTTCTTGTACAATTCTTATTTTCACTCTTGTTAGTTTTCTTATATTTTCATATCGATTATATGAACGGGACAGTTAAAATCGTAAACCATTTAAATCTTTAGCTCGAACTGTTGTGGTAAACATCATACCTTGTCTCTCTTACTCTCCAATATCAATAGGTTGAATTACTATAACGCAAAAATTAATGTACATTGTGAATAATTTTTTGTGCTTACACTGAAATCAATGTACAATGTTAATCCAATCACTTTAAATTTAATGTACCATCATACATCCAATTACATCAAATTGGAAATCAACATCTACATGGAAATCAATGCATCTAATGCAAGCAATCAAATATGATTAGAAAACAACATCTACACTTAAATCAATGCATCTAATGCAATCAAATAAGGTTAGAAAACAACATCTACACTTAAATCAATTAATCTAATGCAAGTAATGAAATAGGATTAGAAATCAATGTCTACACTCAAATCAATGCATCTAGTGCAAGTAAGCCAATATGATTAGAAACCAACATCTACACTCAAATCAATGCATCTAGTGGAAACAATCAAATAGGATTAGAAATCGCCATCTACACTAAGATAAATGCATTTAGTGTAAGCAATCAAATAGGATTATAAATTATCTACATTGAAATCAATGCATTTGTTGTAAGAAATCAAATATAATTAGAAATCAACATCTACATTGAAATTAATGGATCTAGTGCAAGTAATCAAATAGGATTAGAAATCATCTACATTGAAATCAATGCATCTAGTGCAAGTAATCGAATATCATTAAAAATCAACATCTACATTAAAATCAATGCATCTAGTGCAAGCAATCAAATAGGATTCAAAAAATCACCATCTACATTAAAATCAATGCATATAGTGAAATAAATCTTCTTCCCTCTCTCCCCCCACCATCGATATCTATATCTCCCTCCATTTCTCCTTATTTTTCTCTCTATCTCACCCCCCCCAAACTCACATGTTCTCTCACTCCATATCTATCAATCTCTCTATCCTTCCCTCCCTATCTCCATCTATCTCTTCTTCCCTAACATCACCTTCCATCTATATCTCTATCTCCCTTTGTCTCTCTATATCACCCCCAAAACATACATTTTGTATCTCCAATTTATCTATCTATCACTCCCTCCTCCTCTCCCTCTCTCTCTCTCTTCCCCTTATCTCTTATTCCCACACTTCTATCTATCTTCTCTCCTGTTGTCCTCTGTCCCTCTCTCTACATATTCCTTATCACCCCCGCTCTCTCTCTATCCACCTTTCTCTCTTTATGTATTTCTTCTTACCTCCCTCTCTCTCCCCCTCAGTCTCCATCTCTCTTTCCCTACCTCTCTCCACTCTCTCACATCCCCTTGCTCTTCCTTCCTCTCTCTCCTGCCTCCTCTCTCACTCTCTCTCTCTCTCTTCACCCTCCAACTTTGTTATTATATGCCTCTTTCTCTCCTTCTTCCCCCCTTCTCTCTATATTTCCTTCTTTGTCTCATTATCTCACCCCCAAATATACATACTCTCTCTCCATCTCTCCCTTGTCACTCCCTCTCTCTCTCCACATCTCATTCTCTATGTCTTTCTTCTTCCATCCCTCTTTCCCCCTCTAATTCTGTCTCTCTATCACTCCCTCTCTCCTCCTCTCCCTCAAGTCCTCTCTCATTCTTCCTCTCTCTCCCTTTCTCTCCTACCTCCCTCTCTCTTCTCCCATCTCTCTCTCTCTCTCCCCTCCAATCATCTCTCTTGCCCCATCACTCTCTTCCTCTCTCTCTTCCTTCTTTTCTCTCCCTTTCTCTCCTAACTGCCTCTATCCCCCTCCCCCCCGCTCTCTCTCTCCAACTTTGTTATTATATCCCTCCCTTTCTCCTTCTCTCTCCTCTCCCCCCCTGTCTCCATCTCTCATTCTTTGTCTCTTTATCTCACCACTAAATATACACACACTCTCTCCATCTCTCCCTTGTCACTCCCCCTATTTCTCCACCTCTATCACTCTAATGTCTTTGTTCTGCCTCTTATGGATATATCTAGGAGTTAATATATATATAATATATAATATATTTATATATAATATAACAAATTTACCATGGTATTTGGCCCATAGACTTGGTTTATAATTAGATTTTGATTTCTAATCCTATTTGATATAATTTTATTTAATTACCATAACTCTTTATACCTCTTTATATTTATTTATTTACCATACCTCTTTTATAAATATGGTATTTGGTCCATGGTATTAATAATAATTTGTCCATGGTATTTGGCCCATAGGCACCTAAATAAAACTTCTTCTTTTTTAGTTTTTGTAAATATAAAGAGGTTTGTGGAGTAAGTATAAAAATAGGCTTTATTTGTTTACCATGCTTATGGTTTATTTATATTTTTATTTATTTATGATACCTCTTTTTTTAGTGTTCGTAAACCTATTCATATTTTAAATTTATATTGTGTTTATACATAATAATAATTAGATTGATTTTTAAATAGGACCAACATTAGATTAAAATGTTAAATGTTAAACATTACATGTTAAATGTTAAATGTTGATGTGTTTACATTTATGTTTATGTTTTTACATCATATATACCCCATAATGGGTTGTAGAGCACCTCTTGGTGCAATACATTATTAGTATTAAAAAAAAATACATATAAAATATAAGCCAAACATATTAAAGCCTTAGCAACATAACTTTCCCTTGGCCTAAATATTCATAAAGGAGTATATTAAAAAGAATAATATATTTTCTTTATTGATACCTAACTTAGAAAAGGTTGCTGAAGAAATATATCAATAGTATAAGCTTAAAAAGAGTTCAAATATCTTGGATGAGATTCGCAGCAATGAGAGATCTCCTCTCATTAAGACTAGGCTTGGATATAGAGAAGAATGAAACTATAAGAAGGTAGAAGGTAAAGACTCTAGATTTCCTTTTCAGAGGAAATAAGTGATGTCTTTCGATGAACATGGGTCTAAGATATAATCTTAGAATCTCTAATGCTACCAAACCAATAATCACAATGATACTACTTTGCATAGCAGAATATAAACAACAGTAAATCTACTAGTGCATAAAATATGGAAAACTTTTTACAATTTTCAACCCAAATTCATTATATTAATAAACATATAACACAATAATCTAGGGCTCCTATACCATGGATAATATCCCTCATAAATCCACCGATAGAAGATACAAAACTAGGGCTTGGTGTCAATCCATCAACAACCAATCTGCCCTTAAAAAGATACTCTACTTGTCCAATTGATGTAGAGCTCTCACAGTTTCCTCGAACATACCCTATACCTGCCTGGTCCTTCGGCTCCCGATCTGCAACTCTTACCTCTATCAAAGCTCCAAGTCCATCTCGCCACTGAACCTCGGCTGTCAATCTGCTCACTATGTGTGCCTTAGTCCATCAAGCGCACAACACATCAAGACTCTTGTTGAGTTGTTCGCAAATCAATTTGTGAACAAATCACAATTTCCCATTGCTACTCCTCAGCTACTCAGGGACTTCAACCCACTATAGTCTTCTTGTGCTTCTGCAATGAAGACCAACATAGGTCACAAAGGGTTGCCACTTATTATTATAACATATCTATCTCCCACAATGAACATAGGCTAGGAGGATTTCCCATCATTTGTTGTAGAAGTCCTTCTCCATACACAAGTCTAGGGCTTCTCAACTACTACTTTGGTTGATCAAACCTTGAGCTCAACTTTTTCCACTCTAGAAACAATCTAAGTCCATGAAGATGGTGCACAATGGGATCCAACCTTAGACACTATCACATTTTCCTCCAACAGACCATAAATTCCCATTCCATTTACACACTTGTTCCACTCTCATGTTTCCCTCCAATAGTCCACGAGTGACCAATACTTGTTTTAGCATCTTCTCCTAGTTAGGGAATCCAATCATCTAGGAAACTCCTCCTCTTGGATGCCAACAGACTTCTCCTAGGAAACTCACCCCCCTGCAAATGGCATCAACTCAAGAGGACAACCATACCTAATATGAAACCTTCTTTTTCTCCTCTTGACATGACACATAACCTGCTGATGTAATCTACTCCTTAATATGTCCACCAACTGTCCTAATCTAGGACACATCCAACTACCACCAGTTCACCATGAAACCATCAATAAACCACATACCTTGTCATATCGTGGGTTGTTATATATGGTTGTGGGTTTGCACTATTGGTTAGGGCTACAAATACATTGCTAATACAATCCTTCCTCATGTTCAAGCCTCCTTCTTAGTTGTGGCTTCACCCTTAACATCTCCTCCTCCTATTAGTTGCCGATATGGGCTTATACCAGCCCTCGAATAGGCCTCCTCCCATACCTTTTGAAGGTAATACCTCTAGGGCCTACCCAGGAAAATAGTCCCAGCCTTAGGGACCACCTACACACTACTATTTAGGCGTACGTCTTATTTTGACTTCACAAAAAAAACTGTGATAGCCTTTGGTTAGGAGGAACACCCAGAAACATGCCACCAATCTACCTAGAATGACCTCCAATTACGGAGGATCATTTTTGCTCTACTTCAGCGACCTAAAAGACCCAAAACAATCCTCTTTCTAGCCTTGGCCTCCCTTCTTAGAGTTGCGGGTGCCTCAGGGATGATTTCCTATGATAAACGCACATATGGATGAGTGAAAATGACCTCTCCACTCACTTCTATTTATACAAAACTCATGTGGCATCAAAAAACAACTTGTGGTACTCTAACTCGTCAAGTTGACCTCCATTAGGTGCCACATTAACCCACAATTACATTAGAAAATTTATATCTCAAATTATATACCTCAGATTTGAGTGATTTTGATGCCCTTGATTACCCTTAGGATCCTCCATCACCTCAAATCATCACATGTCCAAAACTCATCATGGATTTGCACCCACCAACTTGGGTGAAAAACCCATAGGCTTGGGCTTCATGCCCACAAGTTCTTTTGTAGCGCTCCAACCTCCAAACCCTCGATCCCCAAGGCTTGGAGTACCTCCTAAGCTACAAAAATAGAAAATAAGAAGGAAACCAAAAATAAATCCAAAAGTAGCGTTAGACAACAAAAATACCACAATAATAAACAATAGCAAAGTCAATTTAATAACAACTTTAAAAAAGAGTAGCAATAAAGAGTTGTTTGAGGAAAAAATTCCACCAACCACTATGAATGAGTGAAGAACCAACATATGTCCTTTTTTCCTTAAAGACAAGATCGTAAAAGGAAAAATGCTCCCAAGTATCAAATTTGGTTCAATGCTTTTTTTCTTGCAACAATTTTCATCATAAAGCCATATATTGTTGATGGCATGCAAGAAATCAAGTTGTGTTGGGTACCAACAACCCAAGAATGTATAAGATGCCTAGGAAAGAGTATATTTATAGCTTCGAGGACTTGGTGATAATGGCATTAGTAATCAAAATTACTATAACCTCCTATTAAATCCTATTTAATGTCACAACTATCACGTCCTTTGGCACAAGGCATTAGATTGCCAATATGGGATGTTGAGGCATCCCTCACAGATTTTGTAGCAAAAGGAAGCAACTTGACCATTAAATATAAGATGTAATCTGAAAAAGGAATTTGAGTTTGATTTCAATGGTCAATGTAAAAGAAGCATGAAAAGAGGTGAAAGGAACAAGTTGAGAGCTAAATATTTGCTCGAGAAAAATCATGATATAATTAAGAGGAATGATCATCTTATTCCAATGGTGGAACCATATAACAATATCAACTACAATAAGCATAGGTATGAAGCAAGAAAAAGCAACATCAACCCAAATAATTCTTCTTTCCAAATCAAGTTATACGTAAAGAAGAAGATTTGGGTGAAGAAACAATTGAGGGGAAGTGAAATTTATCCCTATGTAGCTAAGACGAACTCATAAGTAGGCTAAATGAGAAATTGGAAGGAGATTGTCCCATTAGTGCTTGGCATACAAAGGTATGGAGGGAAAACTGAGAAAATATACTCAGAGGGGTTAATTCCTCAATTTCTTTTCATTAAAAGGAAGAGAATGGCTTGAAGGGAAGCCAAAGAAATTAGATGTAGGAAACAATAAGAGATGTACAAAGTGAAACATCTAAATATTTGAGGTAATGTTAGTTCCATTTTTTGTTACAAAATTGAATTCATTTATATTTATATAACAAGAATTGCAGGAGAAAGATAAAATAAATACAATGTGGTCTGAGGGGCAAAGCTGATACATCAACATTTTATCTTATAAGAAGATAGGTTGCAACCAAAGAGCGCAGTGATAAGGGGGCCAAACTAAAAATTAGGTATAATATATTAGTTCTGTAGCAAAAGAAAGAAGGAAGATGTAAAGAGATCAAAAAAAGAAGAGCATAGGATCAAGGGAAGTTACACTTTTAGTAGTAGAAGGCCTCATCCATTTCTCTTAGGAAGAGTTGAACGCTCTGTAAATGAAAGGTTTGATAATATTTTATGACATGCTCTAATATCATTTAAGTAGTATATTTGAATATGCCTAGCAATCATGAGCTCATGTAAACAATTGCTTTTTCTCTACATGTTCCTTAGTTATCAATTGGTATCACTATGTCCATTTATATTCTTTGGTTTAGTTGGAGCAACCTTTTGTATAATAGATAGCTCTTTTATGAGGAGAAATCATGGGAGTTTTCCTAGGCATTAAACAACTAGTATCATAGTTACAATTGGTGTCATTTTTTTATTAGCACCAGTCCTTATTCGGAGTAGCATGATCTCAAGGGGAGAAAAGTTGATAGTTAGTATTCTCAGGAGGAGTGAGGACAATCACTCAAGCAGTAGTGAGAGTGGAAGGGTGAGGAAAAACTTGTATCATTAGTAGCATTTGCAGTTATGATTGGTATACAAATGTATTGGTAGGTGGGAGTGATTTTCCATTCGGTCCTCATGAGAAAATTTGTTAGCCATAGAGTGTCAAAAATTGGTTGAAAAGTTAAGAGAGATAGTATATGTTCAGGGAGAGAATTTCAAAGATATCCAATACTCTAGGGAATATCAACATCTAGAAGAAGCCACAAGGACATTTGTTCTTTATTGTAGGCATTATGATCCCTTGACATTAATGTCAAAGAGGGAAGTTTTTCCTCCTTGGAGAAGTAGAAGGAAAATCTGATATCAAGAGGTTTGTTTACTAATACTTGTTTTACATGTGTCTTTGGCCCTGATTGCAAATCAATGTGGTTGTAGCTAATATTGGATGATGGCATTCAAGTACCTCACCAAAGAGATGTGGTTGGCTAACAACCATTGAGTAGAGAGATAAGCTTGCAAGGGGGAGAGTGAGAAAAATTTTGTTTTTTATAATGAAAATGAACATCAGGGGAGAGATGGATGTATCCCTTTACCATTGATGTCAAAACAAGAGAGATATATCAATCACAACTCGTGCTTGTGGGAGATTGTCATCAATGCCAAAGGGAGATATTATTGATATTGTTATGATGGAAGTTGGAATTGTTGTGTTGGCATTGACGCCAACCTTACTGCAGTGATGTCAACCATGGTGCATGGACGAGATGATCATGCCAAGGGAGATTGTTGGAATTGAATGGGATACTAATTGTGTAATGTGTTCTTAGTAATGTCAATTAATATTCTAAGGGAGTCATATTTCTTTAAGGAATTTTAAGTGTTATGAATTGAATCGTGTGATCCTACAAATTAAAGAAATGGATAGGCCTTAGAAATACCTTTCCAATGGTACATGGAAGTCTAAAAAACTCTCTATGAATCAAAATTTATGTAAATTCAAATTTTGGAAAGATTCCATGGCCTCATGGTGTGAATTTCATGGTGCAAATTTCACTTGCTAAATTTCACTTCAAATTATGGTCCACGGAATTTAATGTCCATGGCATGTTGAAATGTTGCACCAATGTTGATCAACCCAAATGACATTCTTTTGAATGCAAATGTACCCCACTTCATGTGCAATGTTTCCTTTAGCCTATCAAACTATGAGACTAGAACCTAATTATAACCAGAATAGCCATCAAACAAAGAAACCATCCCGGATCTCAATACTATTTATAGTATCTATTCCACATACAACATGGGGTAATTGTCTTTCCGAAGCATCATTCAAGTTGCGGAAATCAACACACAAGTGGATTTCCCCATACTTATTTATAATCGGGACCAAGTTTGATACCCAGGTAGAATGTCACACTTTATGTATGATCCAAGCATCCAACGATTTCCACAACTCCTTTTGAATCAAAGGTTGAAGCGTCGGATGTACCTTCCGTAGCTTTTGTTGAAAAGTCTTGGTCCCTTCTTTGATTGGAATCACTGGTTGGATTATTCACATGTCATAAGTTTTAAGCTCATCATATGTCCATGCGAATACATCTTGGTACTACTTGAATAATCGAATTAAAGTTTGCCACTCTTGTGGTGTGAAGTAAGTACCAATATTGAAAAACTTTGGATCCTTTAATGTTCCCAAATTTATTTTCTCATGCGACAACATTGAGCTATGGGTTTTCACATTGACTGGCCCTCCGAAGAAATTTTTTAAGTCGTACAGCTTTTCCAATGATACCATATCTTTCATCATGGGCTTATGTTTATTTGTACAAGCTACATCCTACAACACTTTCTTGTGCTTGTCTTAGTCGATAGTTGCATCCTTGAATACATCAGTGTTCGCCATAAAATGCAGAATTTGTTGGTCATTATTGAAAATGTGCAAATTAGTCATATTTCAGGGACGGGTGGTTTATAAATAATTTCTACAAAAATACCATCCCTAAGTGGTGATAACCTAGCAACAACATTTTCCAATGCATCTGCAGTTGAATTTCATATTTTAAGAACAAAAATAATGTTAAAAGCTTGGAAATGCGAAATCAAATGCCAACCCTGTTGTTGATAACTTTTCAAAAGAGGTGACACATAGTGTATAGTATCGTGTACCTGTCGTATGACAATTTCTGAGTCACAAACTTCTTTGAGAACTACAACATTAAGGTTGATGGCTCTTTGCAAACCTAAGATGAGCGCTTCATATTCCACGGTATTGTTCGTGCACTCGAATTCCAAGCAGATGGAGATCATATGTTTCCTCTCTCGCAGGTCTACTAAAACAAAAATAGCTCTAGATCTCTCCCGTGTTTTGGAATCATCAAAATATGATGTCCAAAAGTAATATGTACAAGGAATATGTTCTATACTAGTACTACTATTACTACTACTACTAACTATACATATGTCATTTTCAGCTTCAACTGTGTGTCTTTGTGGTGGCCACAATGGCACTAGACTCCGTGTCAATGATCTACTTCCCTTTTTCATTCCCCTTGTCGAGTTCTGACTCGAAAGCCTTCATCTCAGCCACGAGTGACTGTTTGGCCTGACACTCACTTGTGTTGTGAGTGGAGCTCTTTTGGACCTCACACCACTTTCCCAGGTCCTTCTTTGTCTTTGTGGTGTTGTTCTTTCTTTGCTGCTTCGGTGGGTTATCTTGGGTCACCCCACCTTGGCTTTTCCCTTTTCTCTACGGTTTGGGGGCGCCTTTCCCTTGCTTCGAATTTGTAGACCCAAAGTCTCACTTTTTTTGTTTAAACTTCTACTCAATATTGACAACATATCGGTATGTTGTGCCGAGAGAGGAGATGTCCAGGAAATCCATCTAATCTTGGATGTACCTATGTAGGTAGTTGTGATACTTGATTACCAAATGTTTCTCAGAATCCTTGATACCCAACTTTGCCTAAAGGGTATGAAAAACATTTGTAAAGTCGGGCACGTCTTAGTCCCTTCCCTCTCACATCATGGTCCACTTTATCTATTTATCCTCATAGCTCTCGATAGGGTAGTACTACTCCTTGATAGCGTCTTGAAACAAATTGCAAGTTGGTATGCCCGAAAATAGTAAGGGTGTACTTTCATGCTTCTTCTCGTAGTAGGTTTCCCACCATTCCTAGATGTGGGGGGGGCTTTGAGAAGTGAAAAAGTAATCTTTTCCCGGATGGAAAAATCATGAATAGAAAAATATCCTTCTAGTAGAGTTAACCATTTATCTATGGAGTCTACATCTATCTGACCCTCAAATATGGGGATGGAAAAGTTAACTTGTACCTTAAAGGGTGTGGCACTTCCAGAGTAGCTACTAGAACAAGATGTGTCACCCTTGGGTAGTCGTTAAAGGATATGGGAAAAGTTTTCCATCATCGCATTCCTCTGTCACTCGAGGGCTTCTTCGAGAAAGATTTTGAAAGGATCTCTTGCCCCCTCATATTTCTTCTCTTTTTCCATGGGAGGTTGTTGGGATTTGCAAGGTTGGTCTTGCAAAGGTTCAACCAGTTCGTACCCTAACTCCTTATATCCTGACCTTGTTGGTGACATGCAAAGAAAAACAGAGAAAGGGCAGATCACTCTGATATCAGTGATCCGAACTTAAATAGGAATGCAACAAATTACATATATAACCATAAATACAAATATTTAGTAGAAATAATACTTCATTTCATTAATATCAAATATTGAAATATGTTTACAAACAGAATGGAAATATCTGAGAAGAGATGTGGTGGCTACATGCCTCTAAATTGTGTTACAGTGAGGGTCTAAGGCCTATTTATTATTTAGGAACAATAGAAAACCATAAAAATCTGAAAACCTAACCCTAGGAGATGAAGCACCAAAACTATGGGCCTCGTTTGAGTAAATTGGTACATCAACTTCTCGTGGTCATAACTTTGGCATATGATCTTTGTTTGACACGCGCAATACCTCGTTAGAAAGATCTATCTGATGACTACAACTTTCGAGTCATTAAGAGTGATTAGACACCTATGTTGGCCCCGATTTTACCAAAAAAAATGTCATTTAGGGCCTCAAAATGACTCTGGAAGTTTAGGATCCGAAAAACTGCCAAAAATAGTAAATTGTGCTACAATTAAGGAAATTGAAAAACTAAAAGAGACAGTGGTGGGGATCTAAGTTGAATAGGTGGGTGGCCACCAAAATCCACCTGGATCAATTTTTCTGATACCGAGTAGAATATTCCATGAGGATGTGACATCAGTGATAACAATCACAACACGTTCTCAATATGATAAGTACCAAGATAACCGAAATAGTTCAACTACTTTAGCATAGTTAAAAGCAAAAAAAAATTAGAAACATTCACAGAATAGTCTTACAAATATCCATAATCCATGCTTGAAGAATGTGTTATCCATAAGGCTTCTGATATTAAGTAAAATTTCCAAGACAAATGTATACAGTGAACACCTCTAGCTCTAATAATGGAGCATTGCAGCCACTCCTTGCTCCTCAAAAGAACTGCTTTGTCTCTCTAATGCTATGCGAGAGGATCCAAGGTGAAAAGTCATTTTCTCTTATAATGAGGGTGTATATATAACAATGAGGAGGTGATACTTCACCTTCCTTGTGACTCTTCATCTACTCTCACGACTGTTTGACTTCCTATGACTTTTCAACTTTACATGAATCTTCATATTCCACAGATGTCCTTTGGAATTTCACTTTACAATGAATTTTCAAAACATGAATTACATAATCAACCATAATAGTGTGGCTTCTGACAAATCATGACATGACACTACAAAATTCTAGAGGTCAATGTGGCAAGTTGGGGGATGGGCACTAGATCATTACATTGCACAATTCCAGGAAATAGAGGGTGTTGGGCCATTGTACAATTTCAAATCTCAGGGCCTCAAGGTATTTGCTTGAGACTATATATTATGCAATGCATAGTTGAATCCAGTCTAGGAAGATGGATAACGCAATTCTAGGAGCTAAGGCTAATGCTTGAGCACTGGAACTACACAGTGCAGCAATCCTGGAAGGCAAGAAATTCACATTGTGCAATGTCAACAAGCAAGGTCACACCTAAAGGACTAATATTGTGCAATGTTTAGTTTAGGGAGGTTGGGTGAAGCTAGGTTGCTTGCTCGGGAAGCTTTTTAGAAACTAGCTAAGTGTGAGATCGATGAGGCTGATGTGAATAGTGATAAGACTTCAACGTGATCACACACTTAGAACAATTGATGAAAGAAGTTCATAGATAATCCAAAACACATGAACAATGCATTTCCCTCAGTGGGACAACTTTACAACAACTTACAACAAGTGCGACAATAAAGATACACTTTGTGACGACTGTGATGACACTTGTGTGACAGTGCTTCAAACTTCGAAAATGAGTGTGAAAAATGTTTGCATGGTTAGAACAACTAATTTACACAAATATGACCTCATCAAACCACCATAATAGGCTTATACACATTGTACAATAGCTAACATACAAAAAGACAATTTTTTCCAATCCTGCAAAAGGGACCGAACCACCTCAAGAAAATGCATGGAATGAATTTCAATTTTTATTATGACAATATAAAATACCAAGGAAGGCTCCGAAATTAAGCGTAGGCCAAAAGTTTTGAGGGTGTTGTAGCAGCGACAACATAATTGAAATGGGCTAATTATTTAACTTACCCCCCACTTTTATCATGTGTGTATGATTTTCGACCTACCCATTTTCCAATGTTGCATATATTTTGGGCATGCTTCTACCCATGTTCTCTGTTATATCAGTTCCCTGGATGTGATGTATAGTCCCCATTCTTCCTTGTTTGATAAGGAAACCCTTATACAAGTTCTTTCCTCCATAGCCCCAACACCTAATGGGATGAAACATTGGCCTCTTACAAAAGGAATCAACCCCCTTTGTTTCACTATAGGTTCACTGAGTTTGTTGATTTTCCTAACAATTGTTCATAAAAAAATGAAAGTTTTTAACCCCTTCTTCCTTTTCTCCATCTTGCTTCTTTTCTTGTCATCCCAAGTCCTTTGGAAAGTTGCTTTATTTTTTCTCTACTTATATAGATACTCTACCTTCCTCATAGCTTCATCCAAAGTCCTTAATTCATCAAATTTAATATCGTCACAAATACAATGGCGGTAACCCACTCATATATCTCTATATCTTTAGTTTTTCATCCCTAATAAAATATTATACCTCAACGATTCAATGAATTTCTAGCCATATTCTTCCATTTCCATGTTCACCAACTTGATTTCGAGAAACTCATAAATTTTCCTCTTATAATATTGCTCAGATATGTATTTCCTTTGGAAGCACTTTTTAAATTTCCTCCCCAAGATATTTTTTTCATCCAAATGATTTACTTCTTTGAGTTGTTTCCACCATAAATTTTCTTTCCCCTTCATTTGCTAGATGAAAACGGTGCCTCTAATTTGGATGAGTAATCATGTAGCTTAAAGTAATTTTTCATTTCTAATAACCACTCTTTAGCCTCCACTACC
Source organism: Pinus taeda (assembly GCA_000404065.3). Classification (NCBI taxonomy): domain Eukaryota; kingdom Viridiplantae; phylum Streptophyta; class Pinopsida; order Pinales; family Pinaceae; genus Pinus; species Pinus taeda. Next base: position 47,605 of record APFE030924047.1, on the reverse strand, counting down.
CTATTATGCTCACCATTAAATGTGGGAGGTTAATTTTCCTAATCTCTCCTTGCAAACTATTCAAGATAAACTAATATGCTCAAACTACTTTCTAGTTCTAAAGAAACATAATCTCTCTTATTTGAATTCCTTTATGCATGATGATGCTTCCCAATAGCACTCATAGAGTGCCTTGAATCTCCAACATCATTTCCCCTCACTCATGAGTCATGTTCCTCTTCCTACCTAGAATCATATCTCTCGTCCATATTCATCTATAATTTATTTAGGTTCTATAAAATTGGAGTATTAATTTTTTGTTGTTCCCTTATCAACCCCTCATTATCAGCTTTGTAGCTTAGCACTTTCATTTTTAGGCCCCCATGGTTTCCTCCACGTCTCAATCCTTTAGCTTATCCCTTACATTCTTATTCAACTCTATACTAGCATCAACCATGCTAATTTTCATGACTTTGACATATTTTACATGGTTGCAGGACCCCTAAGCATTACCCATACTCCTAGTCCTCATGTTTTTCCTACCTTATAGGCCACTTGTAGCCTTGTTTTAAAAGTTTTGGAAATTTTCCTATCTCAAATCAAAATTCTAGGTTGATAAACATATTCTCTTTTCTAGTAGATTTTTATTGACTATCTACTTTTCAAAATCCAAGTCTCAAACTCAAATTTATGGTCTTTGAAATTTTTGGCCCATTCAACTCAATTTTCCATGTTCTATCACAACACACTATTTCCAATTTTCTCAATAATAATGTATTCAAATTTTCAAATCTAGCTTCATGGCTTGATTCTACAATCCCATAGAATTTCACTAGCTACTTTGGTGCCCCAATATAAAGTTTGGTTGTTGAGTTACACCCTTTTGGACTAATTGCATGCCCTATTTTTCCTTCATAGGGTTTTAATCATAAATTCCTCATACTACCTCCATTTTGGAATTGTAAAATATCATTGGGAATCTCACACCAATATTTTTTTATTTGATATTTAAACTTTTATTGTACAAATTTGCACCATTGGTACAAGTAATTATCATGGCTATTCACTACTTAAAAACATCATTTTGCCCTCAAAAATGCTCTACAAGTGGATGACTTGAGAAATAAGGAAAAAATAATTAAATGTTTCTATAGTTTCACTTGTGTTTCATTACTGTCCTCTTGAGAATGATTTTCCTTCCACCTCTGCATGGCTTGGTGATAAGGAATATTCATTGATATCAAGTCTTGAGTTATGATCACAAACTAGTGTCCCTTTTCTTTCTCTTGGTTGATCAGCTTCCATACTCAGCTACAAAGACTTCTTTCAGCTTGTTTCCCTTTTTCATCTTCTTCTTCATCATCTCACCATGTCGTGACAAGGTACCTCCATCTGCAATTCACTCATGATGAGACGACATCAGTCTGAAAAACCCCTAGTCTAAGATAGTGCATATTGATCCTATTAACTGAGCTTAAACCGGGTAATAAGATGGGAGAGTGGCTTAGTGACTGCACAGTTAAGTAGTCAGGGGTGAACATTAAGCCTTGAGACTGCACAATGCACAATCTAGGTTGGGTTGAGGAAGAAAATTGCACAATTCTAGAGGTCAATGTGACAAGTCAAGGGGATGGGCACTGGATCAGGACATTGCGCAGTTCCAGGAAATAGAGGATTTTGGGGCATTATGAAATTTCATAGCTTAGGGTCTCAAGGGATGAACTTGAGGCTATATATTGTGAAATGCATAGTTGAGGCCAGTTTAGGAAGATGGATTACACAATTCTAGGAGCCAAGGCTAGGGCTTGAGCACTAGAATTGCATAGTGCAGCAGGCCTGTAAGGCAGTAAATGCACATTGTGTAGTTTCAAGAGGAAAGGTCACATCTAGAGGACTAATACTGCACAATGTGTAGTTTGGGGAGATCGAGTGAATCTAGGTTGCTTGGTTGGGAAGAATTTTAGAAATTGGCTAAGTGTGGGATCGGTGAGACTGATGTGAATAGTGATAAGACTTTGATTGTGATCACACACTTAGAAAAATTGATGACACAACAACATAGATAAACCATAACACATGAAAAATGCATTTCCCTCAATGTGAAAACTTTACGACAAATTACGATGAGTGCAACACTAAAGATACACTTTGTGATGACCGTGATGACACTTGTGTGGCAATGCTTCAAACTTCAAAAATGAGTGTGATGGATGTTTGCAGGGTTAGAACAACTCAATTACACAAATATCACCTCATGAAACCACCATAATATGCTTATACACATTGTGTGATATCTAACATGTGAAAAGACATTTTTTTTCTATGTTGCAAATGGGACTGAAACACTTCAAGAAAATGCATGGAATGAGTTTCAATGTTTGCAATGAAAATAAAAAATACCAAGGAAGGCTCTGAAACTGAGCGTAGTTCAAACTTTTGGAGGGTGTTGAGGCAGTGACAACATAATGGAAATAGTATAATTATTTAACTTACCTCCCACTTTTATCATGTGTGTATGATGCTCGACCTAGCCATTTTATAATGTTGCATATATTTTGGGCATGCTTCTACCCATGCCTTCTGTTATATCAATTATTTGGATGTGCTTTATATTCCCCATTCTTCCTTGTTTATTAAGGAGACCCTTATACAAGTGCTCTCCTCCATAGCCCCAACATCTAATGGGATGAAACCTTGGGGCTTGGCCTCTTACAAAAGGAATAAACCCCCTATGTTTCACTAAAGGTTCAAGGAGTTTGTTGATTTTCCTGGCAATTTTTCATCAAAAATGAGAGTTTTTAGCCCCTTCTTCCTTTGCTCAATCTTGATTCTTTTCTTGTCATCCCAAGTCCTTTAGAAAGTTGCTTTATTTTTTCTCTACTTATATAGGTACTCTACCTTCCTCATAGCTTCACCCAAAGTCCTTAATTCATCAAACTTAATATTATCCCAAATATAATAGTGGTAAGCCACTCACATATCTATATATATTTAACTTTTCATCCCTAATAAAATCTACATACCTCAACAATTCAATGAATTTCTGGCAGTATTCTTCCATTGCCATGTTTCCCAACTTGAGTTCGAAAAACTCATAATTTTCCTCTCATGATATTTCTCAAATAGGTATTTCCTTTGGAAGATATTTTTAAATTTCCTCACCAAGATCTTGTTTTCATCCAAATGGTTTGCTTCTTTGAGTTGCTTCCACCATAAATTTTATTTCCCCTTCAAGTTCTATATGAAAAATTGTGCCTCTAATTTGGATGAGTAATCATGTAGCTTAAAGTACCTTTTCATTTCTAATAACCATTCTTTAGCCTCCTCTCCTTTATTATGCTCACCATTAAATGTGGGAGGTTAATTTTCCTAATTTCTCCTTCCAAACTATTCAAGTCAAACTAATATGCTCAAAATACTTTCTAATTCTAAAGAAAGATAATCTTTGTTAGTTAACTTCCTTAAGCATGATGATGCTTCCCAATAGCACTCTTAGATTGCCTTGAATCTCCAACATCCTTTCCCCTAACTCATGATTCATGTTCCTCTTCCTACCTAGAATCATATCTCTAGTCCATATTCATCTATAATTTATTTAGGCTCTATAAAATTTGAGTATTAATTTTTCATTGTTCCCTTATCAACCCCTCATTATCCACTTTGTAGTTGAGAACCTCCATTTTAAGGCTCCCATGGTTTCCTCCAACTATTGATCCTTTAGCTTATCCCTTACATTCTTATTCGACTCTATACTAACATCAACCATGCTATTTTCATGACTTTGACATATTTTACATGGTTGTAGGACCCCTAAGCATTCCCCATACTCCTAGTCCTCATGATGGTCCTACATTATAGGCCACTTGTAGCCTTGTTTTAAAAGTTTTGGAATTTTTCCTATCTCAAATGAAAATTCTAGGTTGATAAACATGTTCACTTTTCCAATATATTTTTATTGACTATCTGTTGATCGGTGGTTGTCATTGATGTCAACCCAAGCAGCACCAAGGGCTACCCCAATATTTCAAGGGAACTTTGACTTGATAAATCATATTATTTTGCATCAAATATCTTCTCAATATATTCTACTCATCGAGATGTTTCCATTAACATATGGTATGCCTCCTAGATCTTCACGGTTTGAGATTTATTTGTGTTTGAAGTTAGTAACCCTAGTTAGTGGGCTAAAACCCTATGGGGTTGTGACATGGCACTCCTAATTGGTTGTGGTCATTGAGTAGTCAATAATTACTAATATTTTTTTGCTCCTAAAATCCCTCCAACGTTCATTTGTTGAGGACCCTCTCAATTCAAGACATTCATATAAGTAATGATGCTCATATCCTCCTCTTGTAATGATTTTGTGGCTTAAAATAGGTCATCATGGAATTTTCGCTATAACTTGTTTGCTGAGAAGCTTCAAAAGCTGAAATTAAAACCCAATTGAATGAAATCTTGATGAACTATGTGATTGAATTTCCAAACATGGTTCGCTATATTTTCAGAGATATGATTTGAGGAGGTTAGAGTTTTGTAGGCTCTTGAATTCCATGTCAAATAGGTGACGTTGGGAAAATCATCGTAACTTTCTGTCTCAAAATTGGATTCAAATTTAGTAAATATTCACAAAAATAGGATGCATTGTAGTTTGTTGAGTAGTATTTTCAGGACCTAAGGTCGCAATAGTGACATGTGGCACGTTGTACAAGTTCGATCTACTGAACCAGTCTATAATCAGGTCATCATGGGAGAGTAGACATAAACATAAATATTTTTTGAAGAATCCAATCTTGATCAGACTTGTGGGGTTTGAAAGAGGACTTACAGGGCTACCACAATATGAAATTTCAGACCTTGGAAAGAAAAAATTACATAGATACAACAGATTCAATATCAAGCTCCTAGAAGGCAAGAAAATACATGCATTCAAGGATCACTAAAGTAAGGACCACACATCAACAGTCAAGGGTAAGTCTCCTACATCAATGTATGTATGATTAGTGTTTACATTTGAACTTTGAGTATCATCTCTAACATATGTTTTTGCAAGGCAACGTAAGTATATACAGTGTCTTGATTATATCTCTATGTCTCTATATGTCACAATTAGTTTTTCGGATGTCCTATTCTTGATACTATGCATTTTATGCTACATATTCTTGATGCTACACTATGTTTTCTAAATCTATATGATTTTGTAAGTTCATGTTACTTGTCTTGTCATATTTGATGGAATGGTTTATATTTTTGTACTTAGGAATTGGTCCAACACAAGTCTAGGGTTTGTCATTAGTTTTTATTATATATATCTTTAGGTCAATTTTGGATATAGTCTTGCATAGACACCAAGCCTATATCAAGAGTGGGAGTCTTTTTCTACTGTTGCAACAAGTCAACAAAAAAAGTGACAAGCACACTTCAGATACGCATTGTAATTTTAATTTGTATTTATTCATTGTTATGCACTTACATGTGTTTTGTAGGTAGAGATAAGTTGAAGGGTATTTTGCTTCTTCTTTTTTTGTGATTGGTTTCACTGGGAAAATTTTGCATGCAGGTAGAAGAAGATTCAAGTAAAAATTCAAGTAATAATTCAGGAGATGAAGTATCAAATCAAAGGAGGCATTGCAACGGGACATCCTTTAAAGACATGACAACCATCTGCGTATTGTGAAGAAGTATCAAGGTCAAGAGTCAACGAGACATCCTTTGAAGACATGACAACCATCTACATATTGTGAAGAAGTGTCAACACCAAGGGTCATCATTGTAAAGTTATAAAAGAGTCATTTGTTAAAGTGTCATCATTAGAAGAGTCATTATTGTAAAAGAATCAATCTACCTAGAGTCGAAAAAGCATTGTTGGGAGGTATAGGAGTCTCTGTTGGGATGATGTCATGGTTGGGTTGTAGGTCATAGTGTGATTGGGTGTTCAGTCAAAATCATTGTAAATCATATTTTGTCATGGATCATTGTCCCTAGTACGAGAATCCACACTCTTGTCTCGTTTCAATCATTATAGGGTGGTAGGGATGTGCTAGGCAGGTGCATGAAGTCACCTACAAGTTGGAACCTGTGAACACTTTAGGGTGGTAGGTTGGTCTAGGGTGTTGGAAAATCCGTTCAATTGATTACTGAAGAAACCAGGGCATTAGGGCGTCCTTCTAGTGGGAGCTGGAGAAGAATTATTTTCTGAAATTCTAGGAAGTTGTTTCTTTCATTTTAGTTGGGGGTCAAGATTAAAGAATTTATTAGAAAAGCATTCGGTGGTTTTTAACCCAAATGGGGTTTTCCACCTAAAATTTTTATGCCTCCTATGTTCTTTTAATTATTTTTATTACTGCATAAAGATTAATAATAATTGAGGATTAACTAATGCTCTGAAAATATTTTAAAATGCTAATTGCTAAGGAATACTGATTCACCCCCCTCTCAGTATTTTCCAACGCTATCTACTTTTCCAAATGCAAGTCTCAAACTAATATTTTTGGTCTTTGAAATTTTTGGCCCATTCAATTCAATTTTCCATGTTCTATCACAACACACTATTTCCAATTTTCTCAACATTAATGTATTCAAATTTTCAAATCTAGCTTCATGGTTTGATTCTACAGCCCCATAGCTTTTCACTATCTACTTCGGTGCCCCAATTTAAAGTTTGGTTGTTGACTTACACACTTTTGGACTAACTACATACCCTATTTTTCCTTCATAGGGTTTAAATCATAATTTCCTCATACTGCCTCCATTTTTCAATTGTAAAATATCATTGGAAAGCTCACATCAATATTTTTTTATTTGAGATTTAAACATTGCTTGTACTTATTTGCACCACTCGTACAAGTAATTGTCATGGTTTTTCACTACTTAAAAATGTTGTTTTGCCCTAAAAAATGCTCTACAAGTGGATGACTTGAGAAATAAGAAAAAATTCATTAAATGTTTCTATAGTTTCACATGTGTTACTTTCCTGGACCAACGATATTCACCTATAGTTGTCTTCATACATATCAACCTTCTTTGTGTGCCCTTGTTTCATTGGAAAGTAACTACTTGTACATATTTGGGTTTTTATTTCACATTAGACACAAAATGGCCTACATGGTTTCTCTCAAACACTTAGCATGCATGCAACTTCCCTTATTTTTGTGGTGGTCCCCACTTAAGACCCATCATCCAATTCAGTCCTTCCATGTGGTAGTGATTGATTTGTTATAGCTACATGCAAGATACATTCCCCATTTTTCCACATAACAAGTGACTTGCTATGTCATAGAACTGATGGTTGATATTGAGGTAGATCAACAACCTAGATTCCCATTAGGCTAAAACATGCGCATATATTTATGATGAGTTGAATACTTGATTGATTTAATGGTTGAGATTTCCTTGATCCAACAACCTAGTTTTGCATCATGTTGAAACATACATGAAGGTTTACAACAATTTACATCGTTGATGAATCTAATGGTTGGGATATGTATGGCCTTACAACCAAGATCTATATCATGCTACAACGTGTGTAGAGGTTTACAAAAAGTTACACCTCTGTTGAATCTAAAGATTGAGATCCCTATCCATCAACAATCCATAATTCACATCGAGTAAAAATTTGTGGATTTGTTAATAGGGCAAAGAGCACCTGACAGATCAAATAACTCATATTTATTGTGATCAATGGTTGTGGTGTACATCATGCATTGAAAAGAACAATGATTTAGCACATTGCATCCACCAAATGGATTTTGGTCGTGGCATGGTCTTCCACCTACCTCCTCATCTATTAACTGAAATGCCAACTGGCCTCCTCATCTGCCAACTCATCTGCCACTAGACCCTATCACCTCATCACTAACATCATCATAAATCTTTCTAAATTTTAAATTTTATTTTTCCTTTTTCATTAGTAATGGTTACTTTCTATAATTTTTGCCTCTATGGGATTTATCATTTCCAATGTTAAATTTCATCCTTTGCTTCAGTAATTCCAAGCTAGAAACCATAAGTTTACCCTTTTCATTTATCCTACTGGTGGATCTAATCTTGAGTTGATATTCCACCCATTTCTAATCCTTACAAATTATGTCAAATAGTTGCCTGAAATGGTTTTCAACCTATATGGCCTAAGTGTTGTAATTATACCAATTTTAATGTCCCCATACCTTTGTTGGTCACCAATGAGTTATTTTCTAGCCACCTAAGAAAGCATACCCATACTCGGTGATACTTCCTAAAACATTTTGACCATTTTCCCACTATTTTCATTCCAATAATGCCTCCATCCTTCAACTGAGGCCTATCTTTGTTCCATTCACCTAAGAACCTATTTTTGTACAAAAAATTATTTTCATTTTATTTGTTGTATGTGTGTTATGCATGCCTGTATGCATTATAAATATACAGGCATAAAATTTCTTGATTTATTCTCCATACACATAACAACTATAAATTCACATACTAACATATGAAGATACATAATTAACTAATACATAATTAGTTAAACTTAAAAATTATTTCGTAATATGACCAACTGATTTCAAGCCTCATACGTTCCTCCCAACAATAAACCATAATGTTTATTTTCTCTCACCAACAAGCCACCCTCGAACTAAGGCTTCAACTCCATGGGGAAACAACTCACGCAAATCTAGGTACATGTCTAGTACCGTCAACTAGCCAACGTACCGAATCCCAACAACCTCCAACCTACAAGCTCATATCCCTTACCAACCTACACTCAATTATTGCACACCCCTCTTTGCACTTCAGTCCCTCAAGTTGCGACATCTAGGGTGTCTTACTCAGCCAAACGGGGATGTTATCTAAGTCATATGGCTTTGAAAATTTTTACTAACCTATGGGGTCTCCAAGTACCCTTCAGGCCCTCATATCAAATCCTAATAACCTCCAACCTCTAAGCTCACATCCCTCATAAATCCATACCCAAGTAGTGCACACCTTTTATGCACTTGTAATCTCTCAAGGTATGCCACTACCTCCAAGGCACATAACTCGACCTGATAGGGATGTCTAGAGCATTGTGGATCCAAGATTTCTTCCTATGTTCTTGGATATACAACACTAACTAATTGCCTCATAGTACCAACTCTTTTCTTTTATGTACCTATATTTTATTTTTACACTTGGCACTTCATAAAGTCACTTAATGGACTTTTATTATAAGCATGTGCACTTTTATAATTCTTAAGTCATGTGAGCCCCTTTTTATACCCATGGAGTCTTAGCCCCCATACTCTTTTCATCCAACTCAGTCTACAGTTGTAATGTGTTTATTATTATCCAAAAGATAACATATTTATAACATTGGGCTTTTTAGCCTCAAACATATAAAAAAATACACATAGACACACTTTCCTCAAATCCTATACACACACATGTATATGGGCACACCAATCCTAAAAAGTAATTATCATCTCAGTAGAATCATTAATATGTTCTAGTTCACCAACCTAAGTTTTACATGTGCAAGTCATTTACAATCCATAGGTCAAGTAGGGGTGTTATGTTGTCCATGGTTTGAATGTTGAAAGGTATTATGTTGGATATAGTTTGAGAATAACCTATTGACCTAGGGGTAAAGGAACGGAAAAGAAATATTTTATTCAAAAATCACAAGATAGAGCTACTTTAGATGTTACCACTAGAAAATAGATGACAATTGATAGAGTTCTTAAAGCGATGAACACCTCATTTGTGATGGCTAAAAGATCTACCTTTCATTTAATTGTAAGTGGAATTGGTTGACTCCAATAAATAATTGACCTTAAAGAATAAACTAGATGTGATGTTTCTATATGCTTCTATATAAAACATTAGAGGAAGGGGGGTTTATAAATAGATTGTTAGAAGATATGTTGGAAGGTTGGAATTTCTATATTTAGATGTATTGAGAGATCAAGGGGTCTTGCGACAAGGTGGAATAGTAGGACTATGAAACATGCTAGTAGTTCGTCTATTGAGTCAAGAAGTAGGGTGACACTTTTTTCCTAGGATATTGGAAAAGACATTCTATTCATAAACATCTACAGGCCTTGTACAAATAGGGCCTTCTCGAATAACTTTTTCGAGAATTCCTTTATGTATTTTAAGGCTCATATTTTGGGGGGAGATTTAAATTTGTCCTTACGCAATTTAGAGGCATGGGTTTTAGGATTTTTTTATAGTGTTACAAGGAAGTTTTTCTATGTGTGGAGGATGGGAGATCCTATTCTTTGCAAATAATCATTCCATTAAGTTTAAGCCTGGATTGAGAGAAGGCTCAAATAATTATGCAAAATTGATGGCTCTAAAACTAGTATTGTTGCTAGCAAATGAAAAAAGAATTAACAATTTACAAGTGTTTGGTGATTCCCAAGTTGTCACTAAATAGGTAAAAAATGAACTGGTTTATGGAAAGGTGGAATTCTAATGAAACTTAGTATTTGGATGATAACGTTAGATAATAATAGGGACTTTCTGGAATATTATGACGTTGCTTTTAATGAATTAATTGTGGTTCATCTCTGAAGTATTTCTATTTCTGATCAAAACTTTTTTTTTTAGAAATTTTGATCATTCTAATTATTCTACCTTTAAAAATTTAAAGATATATCTCTAGCAAAGAAAATAAAAACATTGTTTAAATGGATAAATACATTTTTTGTTTTGAATAATATATTACATTTCATGAAGTTGAAAATGAATAAATCTATGTGAAATTTTTTGTTGTCAAACTTTAGAATGTTTTATATATGTACATAGAAAATACTTTTAAATAAAACATAAAAAATAATGGTTAACTATTTTTTTAAGAGTAATATATTGCATTCTATGAAATTGAAAATGAATAAAATAATGGTTAACTACTTTTTGTTTTGAAATAATATACTACATTTTTTGAAATTGAAAATGAATAAATTTATATCTGAATTTTTTTTACTATTAAACTTTAGAATGTTTTACATATACATTTAATATAAAAAATACTTTAAAAAACATATAAAAAATAATGATTAACAATTTTTTTTGGAATAATATATTACATTCCAAAAATTGAAATAAATTAAATTTATATCTAATTTTTAATAATTAAAATTTTTACCTAAATAATTTAATTGAAAATATTTTAAAATAAAATAAAAAAATATAATTGTGTAATTTGTTAAAAAACATAATTTTTTTCCAGTTTAAAAAATTAAATATTAGTAAAAACCACTACTCAATAACGATTTTCATTAATATAAAACAGTTAAAAAAAGAATTCATTTAATACTTCTAATATCTAAATTTATTTAAACAACTTTATTTAATACTCTCCGAAATTGAAGATTTTTAAGCAACTATTAAACGAAAGGTTGAAGATTTCTTTAATTGTGAATCTCAAATCCAAATTGAATTTTAATTCTCGGAGTCTCGTTGCATAACATGATAGAACATAATCAAAAGTATTTAAATTTGATTTTAATTACTTTAAAAAATTAAAATAAAGTATGTATTTGGAATTTTTATTTTTGCCCACTATTTTTTTAATTTTAATTGATATGTTTTTCTTAAATAAAAAGTAATAACCAACTTTTTGTCCTTTCATAACAGTTTAAAAGAATGGTCATCAATATGAAAATTAAATTTAGACAATTAAATTATAATAAATTTTGTTATTTTTAATAAAAATCATCATCTTAATTCTAAAAACATCTCTAAATTTTCCAATATAATTTCTTATAAAAATATTTATAATATTCAGCACCAATATTCAACATCAATAATAAACCACGTAAATTGATTAAAAAAGCATCTCTAAATATTCTAATATAATTTCTTCTGAAAATATTTCCGAAATTTATAGAAATATTTCCGAAATTTATAGTAGCATAAAATTAGAACCCAAATGAAAAAGAAAACAACAGACCAACCCACCACTATTATTATTGAAATATGGAGAGGATATCATCTTCGGCAGGAGCGTGTCCCCTAATATATGCACGTACAGCTTCCCTGAACGACGAAAGAATGCTTTGCCCTATGCGGTAGAAGTTACTAGGATTGGACTGTGGGTGAGGCTGCAGACATTGCAGAGTGTATGTTAATGGTAAGGAATAGAGAACAGTGGATAAACACAACACTGCCTCATCGGTAATGGGCGCAGACACTGTGCCGATGAATGGTCTTATCGCGTGGACGCTTTGGCTGTGGGAAGCGAAAGCCGCACGGCCCCTGTGACAGTACAGAAGAAAACGCAGCGCTCCTAGGGCGGCCTCGCAGGCCCTAGCCGCCCCGACGCTGTACAAATCGTTCCTCATTTGCATGAGTGCGTCTACCAGAGCTTCCACGGAACCACGCATCGCCGCACAATCTCTGTTCTCCGGAACAGCGCAGAGGTCTCTGAGTGCACGCAGAGCCAGCGGCGTCTTCTTGCTGTTTGTGTCGGCTCTCCCGATGAAGTCCACCAATACTTCGAATGTAATGATGTCGGCCTCGAAAGCGACGGGGAGTATGACGTTGCGTGCCGCCACGGCTGTCAGCATTTGGACAACGACATAGCTTTCGGGTTGCTGCCCAGTGCGAAGTAAGCGTTGCCCAGGTTACAGAGAGCCACGGAGTTTATGAAGTGGTCGATCATGCGCCCGAGCCGCTCCGCTCCACAGTCTTTTGGGATTGCGATGTAGGAAATGAGAATGGCGTCCGAAGAGCGGGGTGGCCCTGGCATGGCGGCGTAGAGGGCGCTGGACAGCTGCTGCGCCGTGAAGGCTACGATCATGGTTCTGTAATCGTCCACGTAGTCGAGCAACTCTTCTTGTGATGTGGTTGGTTGCCTGGCCACGATATTGAGGACGTTGTCTAACAGCACAGCGTGCCGCCTCAGCTGCTCCAGATTGTTATCGCCATCGTTTGGTCCTGCCATCTTTTCATGAATATTCTATTTCCTATACTTTCTGAACACGTGAGATCACTATATCATTCTCATGGCTTGCATTCTTTTCCTACAATTCAGTCTTCCTGTGGGCATCTATGTTTCGTGGCTGTGGGTGCGACTCCTCTTTGAACCGTCTGACAATTCATGATTAAAGATTTACATGTTAAATTGGAGTCGGCATACATGCTCAATGGTTTATTACTTGTGATAAAATTTAGTATTATTAAAATTAAATTGTATCTTCGTAATTGTATTCAAAACTTTCGTTACTTTTATTTTTCTTATAATAATTATTTTTACTTCATTAATTTTATATTATATTTTTTATTAAAACGGTAAATTTTGTTCTATTTAATCAATAAATAAAATTAACATATTATTATAACCCAAAGTAATTCAAAATTACTTTAATAAATCAAATTTCAAATATTAATTAGATTGTACCGTACGGGCCTAAAAAATTGGAAAATTTGATTATGCGATTCGATTGGCCGAAGGATACGTTCGAAATAATACAGCGAGAAAAATGCACATTTCAATAAAATTTTGGAGACAAGTTTTTAACGGAATTTTCGTAATTTTATATTAACCTATGGCTTGATGTATAATTATAGGATATGCTAGGCCTTGTGATATATACAAAAGCTTAAAAAAATAGGTTAACAGAGAGTGTTAATAAAGCGGCGTGTGGTATAGTTTTAATATGTAAATATGTGGGAAAATATATTTATTAAATTTAGATAAAAATAGAAAAATATAATGATTTTTTTCAAGGTAAATTTTAATTTTATTTTTTTAGTTTGACACGTATAAAATGGTAAAACTTATCTCATTATATTATAAAGAATAAAAAGGTTAGTAACATAAAATATGTGATAATATAATAAGAATAAAAAGGTTAGTAACATA
>APFE030924047.1:0-23301 GCA_000404065.3 Pinus taeda | reverse complement strand
TTTGGAAAATGACGCTTTTGCGTCCCCGCTTCCAAAAAACGTCCCCGTTTCGTCCCCACTTCGTGGAACATTGGTTTCAACGTATGTAGGAACTAGTCTTTTTACTCATATGTAAGGATGGTTGTATGCGACTATGTGTGGAAAAGATAGGTAGTTCTTCCGTAATGCATATTTGGTTGTAATGAGTAATTATGGTTGAAATATTTTTTAGGTTGATAACTAAATATGAAGGAGATTGAATCTCATCGTTATGGACTTATGGTTGGATTATGTATTTATTTAGGAGGATGATTTTGAATGCAAGTGATAGCATTGGGATAAAATGAGTGATGTTATTTATTTGTATAATATTTGAAAATATTAATTTTTATGTTATTTTGTAATATATTGTTTTCTCTTGTATATTAAGGTAAAAATCACAACTTATTATCATATCGTGATGAAAATTTGACTAAAGTGAGAGGGGGTGAATCAGTTTAGTCATGGACATCAAAATTATTTTCATTAAACTCATTAACTGAAACATTACATGAATAACTTAACTAATAATGACCAGTAGATTGAACATATGAACAACAAGTAATAAGCAAACCAAAACATCACACCGACATGTAATAAAAAAACATATTGACACCAAATATAAGTGGAAAACCATGATTTTATTATTGTTGTGATGCAAAGACAAGCTCCTACTCCTTATTACATCTGATTTTCTATAGGCTCCAACCTACAAGAGTTTGCTACCTCAATTTTTCTGCAAGCTACAACATGCAAGGAAGCTTCAACTCCCATATGTTTTTTGTAGGCTACAACCCACAAGAGGCTCCTACCTCAACCAATGCCAACTAGATATTTATCAAGTCACAACTTAAAAGGAGACTACAATCCCTTGATACAAACAAGAAACAACAATGTATTGGTTCACTTGGTCATAAATTCTGCATATCTCCATCTTCATTTCTACCTATTCTTCCCTTGAAATCTACTTCACATAAGCTTTATATGTGTCGGATAACTAATGCATAACACCTTAATGAACTCTCACACGTTCTCCCACTCTTTGACTCTTTATCCTTGCAACCTCACACATTTTTATAAGAAAACATTTATGGTTGTTGGTATTCCACATAAGAATATGAAGTGAACATGCTTGTCTCTTTGCCTTCCACTCATTTGTTTTAAAAATCCTCATATTTTGAATATTAGAACACAAAAATAAATGATCCACCTAATGTAATGATTAAATTCATCAACATAATGCCGACATCATGCAACAGTATAGGAGTAATATATGACTATATAATTGAGGATTCATTCCTCGTGCTCAACAATAACATTTTTCATTAATGCATCACAATAATATTTGCAACATCTTTTCCTTTGCCTTACACTTGCATCATGACATATCCATGTCATTTTATCAGTATTTTTTCCTTTGTTTTCATGGAGTCTTGCCTTGTCTTTGCAGTCATGGAGTCTTGCCTTTAATCTCAACAATTTTCTTCCAAGAAACCAGTCTTCAAATCAACTTTAGACACAACACATACAAGGATCAATATCACATATACTACTGTCACTTTGTTGCTGCCGCCTTGTTGTTCCTTTGTCATCACATCTTTTCCTTGTTGTTTCTACTTTACTATCACATCTTTGCCTTGTTGTTGTTGCTCCTTGCCTTTTTCTACTTTGCTTCTCCTTTTATGGCATTGACAATAATTCCAACAATCTCCCCCTTTAGCATTGATGGCAACAATGTTTCTTGAGAATCAACTTCAACAACCTCTTCTTACCTCCCCCTTTGACATCAATGGAAATGGGGGTTACAAATGTTTTGTAGCCCTCAAATCCACATTTGTCTATTCGTTATTATTAAGGTACTAAAAAAATATGGTCTTAAACTCACTGTAAAAAGTCCTCAGTGTAACTGTCACCAATGCATTAATGCTCTACAACCTACAATGTTTTGTTCTGCATAAACAATGTTGACATTGTCATTGAATGAATGCCACTTTAGATAGATAATTAGGGATGCTCCAGATTAAATACTACTCCAAAATGAATGTTGTTCCATATGACATATAAACATTGCTCCAAACATGCTACTTAATGTTTTAACATTGTAAGAGAGCTACAAAATATTGTTGTGAGAACACTTTGTAAAATATTTCAAGAATTCGTTGAATGAATGCATTGCAAGAATATTGTTGAGAGAACACTTTGTAAGGAAAGCGTGGCATGCATGAGAAATGGAAACTCATTGATTGGGATGTGTGCACTTAAAATAAATTGATGCTCTCCATAATGTAAGGAACGTAATGATTGATATTAAAGGATGTTGGTATTAAGAGCACATGATATATTATATTGATATATAAGCCATGACGTGAATATCCCTGATATGAAGGCTTCAAATGAAATATATTGAGAGCTCTTTCACATCTCTTCAAATATATCAATATATGAACACATTGCCAACCCAATATACAAATATATGAAAACATATTGCAACTCATATGAATGCATTTCCATATATACATAAAACGATTGCAATATATTGAAAACTTATTGCAAACCATATGAATGCATATATGTTTCGACAATTCTCTCCAATAGAGAGACCACTATTGCCCAAAATATGAATAACTTTAGTTAACGCTCTCCAAACTATGAAAGGCATGAAGTTAAGTTAGGGCACATCTCGAATTCATAAGAGCAAGCCTAAATAGTTCAATTAAAAGTGTTGCACTTGAAAATGCTACTTTTGTACAACACTACTCTTGAACATTTAATTGCATTGTAACATTGCTCGTATAGTGTATTGCAACTTGAATATAACTATATTAATTATAACAAAGACAAAACCATAGAAAGACAATGTTGCTCAAAGGAAAATGTTGTTCCAAATCAACTATTCTTCATATATCAATGTTCCAATGCTCCATAAATGATTTTTGCTCTATAAATGAAAGTTTGTTCACATCTTGTGGTTAAACAAGTTGAAATTCATTGACCTGATGGGTCAAAAGGCAGTTTTACTGAGAGGGTTTGATCTCTCAATAAATGAGTTGTATTTCATTATTGTAATAAGTTAGAAATTGTCCTATTTTAGGCTCAAAGATGAGTTGTTAGCATAGGTGTGAGATAGATCCAGGAATTAGAAGATTTGTTGTTAGATTTATTAAAAATAGGGATTGATTTGTTAGAACAGTTAGAGTGATATCTGATTTATAAAAGCGAGGAAAATGTAATGAAAATGAGGAGAGAGGATTGAGGAGTGGATTTAGTAGAGCGAGAGAAAAATAGTGTGGATTTGTATTTTGAGATAGAGGTCTTTATTTGTGTAATTAGGCCCAAGGCCTAGAGTCTGTAACTCTTTTACTGTGAATAAATTGGTGTTATGTGCATGATTAATTATACAACCCGTGGAGATCCTCGAATGCTTGTTTTCTTTGTATTCAGATGATATTGAAGCTTGCTTTGTTTTCTATGCTTCATAATAGATAACAATGAGTTAAAAGAATAATCAGCAAGTTTGTTATATTGTTTTGGTTCTGCAAGCGGAAAACCCAAATACACTAAGAATTGACACAAAACCCATTTGGATTTGGAATCCAGACTTCAAATATTATGGACAGAGGTTTTTAATGTTATCCGGTCCATGGAACCCCAAGTCGCATTGCTTTAGTGGATAGGAAGTGGCTTGTTGAACTGCCGAATTCCGACATTGTGATACAACCAGATTTGAAACGTTATAGAGAAGGGTTTATAATCTATCGGGTCTGTAAGCGCTATCGCTTTGGCACTTCGAAGGGTAAAGAGACTAAGCAGTGAGAATCGAAATTTGCGATTGGCCGATTCAATCACATTCGTTGGATCGCAATCAACTGCAACTGTTGGATCGCGATTAACCATGACAGTTGGATCACCAAGTGTTCTCGCTATAGTGGATGGTATTTTAGGCATATCAAAGGTGGTAAGTTGTTTGGAAGGGTCAAAACCTGATCCCATTCAACCTTCCATACGTAGGAAAGGCGGAGGGGAATAAAACCGCTTTTTTAGGCATTTAACTCTCGATCTATTGTTCTATCCGAAATCTCCGATGACCATCGGATCTCACCGATCCAGATCGACGGTTCCAAAGCAACAATGCGTTGACTTTTGGCGTATGATAATCCCGCCAATATAAAAAGGTAAATCCCATTTTTCAGCTTTTTTTTTAGTGCATTTCAATTTAAAAGAAGAACAATCGGGTTATAGCTTAAAGGGGATCACCAAGAAATAATCTAACAATTCACCAAATTCAGAGATTTGGAAGGGTTTCTTGATAAGCATGATGAGCATCAAATGAACCATCCAAAATTTTGCATGCTTTTACTTCTACTACTAGCATTGCATCGTTGGAGTACTTAGTTACCCACTTTAGATAACGAAGCTGGTCGGTGGGCGAGAACAAGTCGAAAATTCAGAATGAATGATTCAAGTGGTAATTTTTGTTAAACTAGATGTAATGATTTAGGTTATAGTTAGCGTGAGAATACATAAAAAATTTGAAATGAATGATTCAGGTGGAAGTAAATAAAGGGAAGTATTTTTTGTGTGTCCTTCTCCTCCATTGTCCACATGGATATTTCTCTCACAATGTTCTGTATCTGAATTCCTAGTGAATTTTTTATGTTTAGTATAGACAAGAACATTGAATTGTCTGCAATAACACACATGTTTGTCTTTCCCATGGTTTCAGAATGATGATGTCTGCAATGTAATAGCTCCTGCAATACATCAACCTCCATCTCACTACATATACTATATAAAACTTGGTTGATATATATTACGATGGGTAGCCAAATTTTAATGCTTCATTCACTTTCCATAACATCAATGTAATAACATATCCTTCTTATCTATCATCTTCACTATATCTTTGTCCATATATAACATATGTTGAGTAATTGATTTGTATGTAACGCATACTACTTGTAATGTTTTTCCACAAAAGAATAGTGCATGACACTAGCACATTATTAGCTTCTACTACACGTTTCTGAATGCCATGTATTCCTATTCCTAGATGCTGGCAACGCTTGCCAATATGCATCAATGTTGCACAATGTATAAGTAACATATTTGCAAAATATATCAATGCCATCACATCATGGCCAACCTCACCATATATGCACCATATCATATTACGCCCACCAATATAATGCACAACCTTTGGAAGCTTTATTTTTAACATGGTTCTCTATCACTTGCATGCACATATTTGTCAACATCTATTTCCTCAAATCTTCTATTTTAGAGTTCTTAATTTTCCTCATATTTTCATGTTCACATTCCAAGTCATGATATCGTGTTTTTGGTTCTAAAATCTCATCCCCCGTCTCATTTAATGACATGTTTTTTCTTGAATATTTCTTCTTCTGACCTATTACATGAATATAATCACTTGAACTTGGAAGCGAATATTCCATTGATGAAATGGATACATCCACATTGATAATTGGGAATTCTTGATCAAGAGAAGCTCCATATTCCTTTGAAAAGTGTCGTGTATTTGATTCCTGCTCTTCACATAATTTCTAAAAAGGAGGTGGCAAATCCTTGTTTCTATGCTCTAGAAATAGGTCACTTGGAGGTCCTTTTCAAGGCTAATTAAACTCCTCCTTTCTAGGCTCCTTCAACACAACACATGAGCACTAGGTTTCACAGCGGGTTCTTGTTTTAACACATTTGTCTCTCTCATCCATGGTTGAATATAAAACCATCATACTCAAGTTTTCAATCGTCTCTTTTAACCATGTTTCATATTCTTGTAGCTTGGACTGTAGTTCTTCAATCTCCTTTTTCTTACTCTTTATCAAAGAAACATCATCATGACCTTATTGACTTGAGCATGTTGGGTGAGGCCCAACTTAGTCTAGTTTTGGTCAAAGACTCAGCATTTTTAGGAGTGAAGGGCACAGAGTCCATGAATCTCTATTCGCCATGTGATGTCTAGGGGCTTTGGGGTGGGTCAAAGCCCCTCATTTTGTAAAGGGTATCGGGGTTTTAGCTCATTGTTTTGTCGAATCCATAGTATGTGGACCATGGTTTTGTAGTAATAGAACATATAGAAGGAGATGAATGCTTTGTCAAAAAAGATGACACATAGATGAATTGATCATATTTTCTGTCTTTAGTTTGTATTTTGGGCTTTTTGGAAAGACTTCATAGCTGGGTGCACGGAGTCCTTGGAGATTTTGCAGCTGAGTGCGCAAACCGCCTATAGCTAGATGTGCAAGTCGAAGAAGTTGTATGTGTTGAAGGATTCATATTGATAAAGAAGAATAAGTTTTTGCGAAATCTTGTGTATCAGTATTCATAATCTATATTCATATGTATTGATATGCATGTTTTTTACTTATTTATGAGAAAGAATACAAGTTATATTGTGCTCTGAAATGTTTATATAATAATTGCAAATTTGTGAAGTAAAGCATATGCACAAAGTCTTTTATGTATGCAAAGTTGTAGATTAGTATAAAATATAAGAAAACACACAGATACCACAGCACAATATCCCTCTAGCTGCATAACCCTGGTTATCCAACCTCCCATAACTGCTTTGGGTGAGACTACAATCTACTTGTAGGTCATTACCAAAAGGGCCAGTGGTTAAGGGTTTTGTTGGTGTGTGATACACTTTGAACCCGGGTCCAAGCCTCTTGAGCCAACAAATGGTTATGTTGCGGAGACCAGGATCCACTTGAGGGATATGTTTTGGCATTCGTTGAAGAAGGAAATCCAGGAGTGGTTTGAACCAAAAGAGCGAGAATTTTCAGTTCAAAATCCATGATTATCGACTGAAGCCTAGTTGCAGAAGTATCTCTATACATAACAACATGAGATCTTCTTCACGACGTTTGCTAGTGAACTATATGAACGGGTATAAAGTTTAGTGAGCATAAGACTTGTTTCAAAAATAACAAGCCTACCACGTGGAGAACTGAACTGATACAACGACTCAAGAATACTAAAAATAGGAAATCAAGAGTGATTAATTTTTGGATTGACAATATCCTGGGAGGATTTATTATTGAATTCACAATAAACATGATTGTATCTTACAGGGAAGTTGAGCAAAGATTTTTCAAGGGTCTGCGAGATAAGTACCTGAACTCTTTGAAGCTATGGATTAAAATGTTTTTATGTAAAAAGGGTGTACTATGAATAAAGTCAGATTAATGTTTGGACGAAGAGGGAATAAATTTGAACCATGACTGGGGTCTACACGAAGTGAGAAGCGATATAGTGTATAGCATGAACCAGAGAACTTTATTGACACTAACTATAGTCCCTCGTTAGGTGGGTCTAAGAGTGAAGAATAAGGAAGTAGCCCCGCAACCCCACTGTATTTCCCCTCCCATCCTGAAGGTGCATCGAAGTTAGGATTTGAGAAAAATCAGGGCATCTTTGGGATTCCCAAACCATCTACTCCCCTTAACCCCCATCCTCCTCCCCATAATTCCACTATGACCCATCCCCCTCCCCCTAATCACACCCCTCCCTCCCCCTAAACCCCCCAAGTAGAAAAAATGTGGCAACGAAATTAAGCTACGTATCTTTAGAGGCCTTGGACAAGAGGATCCTGAACAGTTCTAGTTTGTAGATGATCCAGTATGGAAAGAAGGAAAAATCATTGATGAATATGTTAAGAAGGCACAACTCATCACAACATTGTGAGAGAGCACTAACATGGTAGATGAAGTATTCTACAACTAATCAGGTTGCTTCATTAGGTGATATTAAGAAAGAACTAGTATAAGAATTCAAGAAGCCAAAATCAGAATCATAGTGCATTACGGAGCTGAAAGAAATCAAACAAATGACTACTGAGTCTATGTTGGAGTTGGATCAACGATTCACGGTGTTAATGGGACAAGTAAGTTTTAACATACACCCAAAATAGCATAAATAATGGTTTATAGATGCGTTTCTACCACATATCAGGTTAACCTTGACACAAAAAAAAAACACAACTCATGTTGAAGCATTGGAGATTACCATGAAGTTGGAAGCCTTGCCGATCGGAGATACCCATGCAGGAGTACAACAAATTCAAATTCAGCTAGCAAATTCAACCTTAGAATTGCAAGATCTCAAGAAAAGTAAAGAAACCAGATCAGAAGTATGGTGTACAAAATTCAAAGTGGAGGGTCACTATAAGCATCAATGCCTTATGTTCAGAGATTACTTGGCAAGTAGAGCACCTAATCCAGTAAACCAGGGATCAAGTTTGTGGTACAATATTTGTAGAACAAGAGGCCAACATCACTTTGAAGATTGCTATTTATTACAAAAGTACGCATACCCTAAAGCAACTATCCTACAACTTTTTTAATTCAGTGGTACATGATGAGAGGAATTGTTTAAGTTATGATTTTATGATGGAGCATACTATTGATGCTTATAAACTGCAAGTTGAAGGATATACACGCGAGGATCCAGGCCAACATGCTGGTAGAGGAGGATTCTAGGGATGAGGATGAGGATGACAACGACGCGCTGGTTGAGGATGCAGCCATATTATCTATTATAACTATGGATAGGAAAGACACTTCGCAAGTGATTGTCGGAACCCTACTACAACCTACAACTCTTGCAATTCTTTTGATCACGTGATAGAATAATGTCTCGTCCTTATCGCAAATATGCAGGAGAAAAGACACATGTAGCCCACAACAAATATCCAAATGATGAATGGTAAGCTAAGGCAAGATGAACCATGCATCAACATCATAACCAGGAGTGGAGTTGTAATGAGAGAAGATAAAGGTAAAAAGAAGGTAGAAGAGTCATGGGTAAGAAAGACCACAGAAAAATTTCTTGGTTTTAGTATCCAAAAGGAAAAAGAAAATTTCATGGGAGTGAGTGAAGCTTCATGAATGTTGGGGCTTCAATGTCTAGCATGCAACTGAATTTAATGCCAAAGAAGGACTGTGACAAAATGTCTACTTTGACGCAAGAATTAGATCCAAGTATTTTGAAGTCATTTTTACAGACTTGCATGAAGCTTTTGAGGAATCAGAAGGTTGTTGAAGGACTCCAGGAGTTGATAGACTCTTGCATTTATAAAGTGGTACCACGAAGCGATCTACTTGCATTAAACAATTTACATCGACACAAGAAGAGAACGGGGAAGGAAATGACATTAACTACATAGATCAGGGATTATGATATGGATTAGGTAATCCTCGATTTAGAATCTGATGCCAATGTGTTACCTAAGCAAACTTGGGAGCCAATCGGAAGACCGAAGTTGCAATTATCATCAATATAGTTGAGGATGGTTAACCAATAGAAGGTCATCCATATGGGAAGGTTACCTGGCATCTTAGTAGATATCGAACGAGTTTAAACTGTTGCAGACTTCAAATATATTGAAATTGCATATGATATAAATCCTTATTCGGTGCTACTCGGAATGAATTAGGCTTTTGATAATTTGGCGATAATCAATTCGAAGAAGAGAAAAATGGTGTTCGAAAGAGATGATATGAGGGTCATCGTCCCTCTAGACCCATCACAAGGAGTGTGTTATACAGAGCCTATCCGGGATGAGTATTGTGACGTAGATGTCAAAAACATTTATCAAATAACAACTAAGGAGGAGGAATGGATTCATCATATTGCATATGGAAAATTGGGTTGGTAATAAGACAGTTCTTGTACTTCGGATTTTGTGGAAGAACTGGAAAATTGGCAGGACAAGTTATATGAAGTCTCTACAACAAAATCACTTTGCTTCATAACTTCCAAGGTATGTAATCTACCTTATTATGATGGGATAGGAGAAGTAAGCATGTTTCTTGAAGCATATGAAAGAGAAATACCATAAGAACATAGGTTGCAAGCTTTGGATGTAGCCCTAAGGTCTACACCTGCTAGATGGTGGGGTACTCATAAAAGAAATATAGCAAATTAGCAGCAGTGTCGAAGATTAATGTGGATCAGGTTTGGCCTAATTGACACAAAAATTGAAGTAAAGTATGATCGTAAGGTTGATCGTCGGGAGCATATTCATCGCTGCACTTTAGTTTGGAAATAAATTCCATAACAAGAGTGGGTACATCGATTTATCCACACACTAGAAATGATTCCTATGAATTGGTATCTTGAAACAAAACTGCGACATGGAACTACAAACTGGACAGATTTGGTTGAAGGGTTCATACTAACATTTAGTTTTGATGATGATTTCCCATGTATAAACTTGACTCTTTAGGAAATTAGAGTAAATTTTTTTGAGAATGAAGCTTCATCAACATTGCAGCATGATTGCACTGTACAATTAAAAATTTCATTGAAATGTTATAAGGAATGACATCATGAAGTTGTTGGACCAGAACCAAAAACACTGGATATAACACAACTAGTAAAAAAACAGGAAGTGAATATTGGGACAAAGGAAAACCCAAAGTTACGATGATTGTAGACTATTGGGACACAAATATAGTTAGTAAAATCACAGAGATGCTACATGAATTCCAGGAGTTAATCCTGACGAAGTTTTCATAAATGAAGGGCATATTAAGGGACCTAGGAGTTATGAGGATTTCTCCAAAACCTTATGTGGAGCCTGTGAAGAAAATACCCTATAGGTTGAATCCGAAATACAAGGAAAAAGTGAAAGAAGAACTAGACAAAGTCCTAGTAGCAGGGATCATCGAACCTATTAAAGAGTTTGAATCGGTAAGTCCCATGATAGTTCAGGAAAACAGGACTAAACAAGAGATCAAAATCTATGTTGAGTTAAGGAAACTTAATGATGCATGTGTGCATGACCCTTTGTCTACACCATTTACAAATTAAGTATTGGACAATGTAGGAGGTCACGAGGCCTATTCTTTCACAGATGGCTTTTCGGGGTACCATCAGATTAGAATTGTGCCAAAAGATAGGCATAAGAGAAATTTTGCAACAGAATGGGGCTTATTTCAGTACACGCTGATGCCTTTTGGTTTGAAGAATGTGCCTACCATCTTTTCTAGAGTTGTAGTCATGGCATTTAAGGAGTACATACACAAATTTTTGGAAGGGTACCTTGATGATTGGAAAGCCTTTGGGCTATTAAAGAAGCATATTGTGAGCTTAAGGATTATGCTGGATACATGTAGGTAGCATCAGATTTCACTTAACTTGAAGAAATGTATATTTTGTGTGCCTTGTGGCATACCCTTGGGGCATATTGTGTGAAAATAGGGTTTGTTGGTGGATCCTGCAAAGATAGTAGTCATTGTGAACTTGTAAACATTGAAAACAGTGAGACAATTGTGCTAGATGCTTGGACATGCTAGCTATTACAGAAAGCTTATAAAGGGGTATGCACATATAACTGCACCAATAGAGAATTTATTGAAGAAAGATGTCACGTTTAAACGGGACAAATAATGTCAATTAAAGAGTCTGGATATACTGAAGGAGAAGATGGTAACTGTGTCGATCTTAGTTTCTCCAGACTGGAATAAGGAATTTCATGTACATGTTGATGCATATTGCATAGCGCTGGGTATAGTGTTGGCACAGCAAGGCGCAGGTGAAGTTGATCACCCTATATATTTTGCAAGAAGGAAATTGTCCAAGGCAGAATAGAACTACATTAAAATAGAAAGAGAAGGGTTAGCTATGGTTTATGAGTTACAGAAGTTTAGGCACTACTTGTTGGGAGCACATTTTAAGATGTTCATTGATCACTCCGCACTAAAATATTTGGTGAATAAGTTTGTTTTAGGAGGAAAACTTTGTCGATGGTTGTTATTATTCCAGGAGTATGATTTTTAGGTTGTAGTCAAGCTGAGAAGATTGAATTTCGGGCCCGATCATCTATTGAGATTGGAGATAGGAGACGAACCCACTAGTATCAAATATAACCTACTCAATGCGCAGTTGTTCGCAATCAGGGTCGTAGATGATCACTTCACGAATACTATTCAGTTTTCGGCCACAGGAATGGCGCCTCCAAGGTACTCTACACAGCAGAAGAGGGAGTTAGTGATGAAAGAAACTAGTTTCACGTTGATTGCAAAGCACTTATAAAAAATGGGACTAGATTAAATATTGTGAAGATATGTCCCAGAACATGGAAGGAAGAGTATTCTAGTCAAAGCTCATGGAGGAGTCACAAGTGGACATTATGCAGGAAAGGCCACTGCACAAAAAATATTGAGAGCTGGGTTACGGTGGCCCATAGTACATAATGATTCAAAGGAATTTTGTTGGACATGTGATATATGCCAAAGAATAGGAAGACCATATAGAAGAGATGAAATGCCATTAAATCCACAGGTAACATTGACAACATTTGACAAGTGGGCTGTTGACTTTGTTGGACCTATTAACCCACCAAGAAAGAAGACTGGTGCAAGAAACATAATCATTGCAACTGATTATTTGATGAGATGGGTCGAGGTACAACCACTGAAGGATTACAATGCAGACACCACCGCGAAGTTCATTTTTTAATACATTCTTTCCAAATTTAGGTGTCTAAGGATATTGATGAGTGACCAAGGGTCACACTTCTTGAATAAGACAAGAGTCTCGAAGAATCTAATTTATCTTGGATTTGGAATGTCATAGGTCTTCAAGGATGGAGACATTGAGGTAGCATGGGCAATTGGAATGGTGTCAAAGGTTGGACCTCAACAAATATTTGTGGTTCATGGAGACGAAGATGATGCATCGGTCTGCAATAATGTTGAAGAAGATGATAACAATGGTCCTGCAGGCTGGAAAACTATTGATTTTGATTTAGTTAAGTTGATATTTGGTAAGATTGATATGGAATAGAAAAGAGAGGAGGACACAGTGCACATGGAACAAAAAAGGGAGGAAAATATAGTGCATAGCTTGCCCAGTAACAGTGGTCATGACCTAGGTCACTTTAAACAGTTTGATAGTGTAAAGGACCCTATGGATCACTTCTACCACCAAGAAATAAACAAACATATTAGTAAGCAGAAATGGATGAAGAATGTTCAGCTAGAATGGAACATTCTCCAAGAAAATTTACCAGATACAATATTTGTGAGAATCTATGAGGATAGGATGGATTTTCTCAGAGCTGTGATTGTTGGAGTAGTTGGGACTCCATATTAGGCTGGGCTTTTCTTATTTGATATTCATTTTCCATCCAAATATCCTAATGTACCCACTTTTGTACACTACCATTCTGGTGGGTTATGGTTGAATCTAAATCTGGGAAAGTGTGCCAAAGCCTTTTAAAGACATGGGCGGTGATGAGATGTTGCACAAAATGAAGGTTTCAAGCTTACTCCAAATTTTAGTTCGATACTGGTGTTGAGAGAATTGTAGTTGATTCCATTGATGTCATTTGTACCTAGAAGTTATTCTTTCGAATACTAAATTGCATCTCCCATAATAGAGGCTAAATCCATCTTGTTGATCTTAGGAATTATAGACTAAAGCATGTAAAGCCTATCTGTTAGCTCCCCGTAATACTAGTGATTACCCCATTACTATTGTAGTTGTATCTCTTATTAACATTTTTGTGCCCCTATTGTCCCCATATTGTTATTATTGTGCCCCATAGAATACCTCTATTGTTATTTTTGTGCCTTTATATTATTATTGTTAGGTCGGTTGGGTTATATTGTGACTTTTTAGACTCTTATATATAGAAAGGAGGTTTTAGCATTTGAATCATCAAAGAATCATTCATTTGTGTAATGTAAAGGAGGATTCCCCCTCGAAGAGGCTGAATTCTAAGGCGTTGATCTATCTTTTCTATATTTTGTCAGTTGGTTTCATAACATTTGGTATAAGAGCTTTGGATTCTAGGGTTTCGATGCTCCAGATAGGTCATTGTGGCATTTTTGCTATAACTTTTTTCTATGATGTTTCAGAAGCAAAAAAAAACACATTTTAAATAAAATCGTACTAAACCTTGGGTCCAAATTTCAAAGCATTCCGCACTATATTTGTGGAGATATGATCTAAGGAAGTTGGTCTTTTTGCAGACTCCTGAATTACATTCCAAATAGGTGACCTTGGGAAAACCGTCATAACTTTCTCTCCGAGCATCAGATTGAAGTTTCATAAGAAGGTATAGAAAGAAGACAGATTGTAGTTTCTTTTATATGTTTTTCAAAGCCAAAGGTTGAAACAGGGACACGTGGCAAGCCATACAAGTTCACTCTTCAGAGCTAGTCTATAATCTGGTCACTATGGGAGATTTGGCATAACTCTTCCTTGGAGAATCCAATTGGGATTAGACTGGTGGCATTGGAAAGAGGACATAGAGGGCTACCAATAAATCACAATTTTAGATTGGATGATCTGAAATTATAGAGATACATCAGAGGAAATATCAAGCTCCTACAAAGTGAAAAAAGGTGTGTTGATTTTTTTAAATTTTTGCTTAAGCTAGGTTTGAAAAATTATTTTGAAGGAATTCAGAGGGCATAGTAGAGCATTATTATTGGTAACTGATGCTCCAAGGAAGGAAAATGTAAACACCTAGTAAGCAACCTAAAAGCTCTAACATGACTCATGAAGAAGAGGAAGAAATGCTACATGATATATCAAAATTACAAGACCAAGTGAAACAAATTTCACTCTCACAAAAGCTAACATAAGCTAAGATAAATGGCATGGAATCTAAGATAAAGGGTGTGGAAGCTAAGATTGATGATTTGAAGATAGATTTGACAAATTTTTGACAAGAAATACTTAATAATGGTGAAAGGGTAGGAAAAGAAATTCATGATGCGAACAAAAGAAATGTTAATCATGATTTCATAGACTCTAATGTTGGATCGAAGACCCACCATATTCCAAAAATCGATATGAGAAAGTTTTATGGCAAGGATCCCACAACATGGATATTATAGATGGAGCAATTTTTCGATCTCAATAATGTGCAAAACACACAAAAGGTACGTATTGCAACTTTATATTTGGAACCAAATCAGTTTGTATGGTATCAATGGCTTTGCTCTCGTAAATAAATTATCACTTGGACAATTTTTATGGATGAATTGACAGCACATTATGAGGATACAAAAAGCAACACTTTTTTTAGCCAATTGATAAGTCTCAAACAAAAGGGTTCAATAATAGAGCACAAGGAGGAGTTCCAAAAATTGAACATAAGGGTAAAAAAATATTCTAGAGGAGCATAGGATTGATGTGTTCATAGGGACTTTAAAAATTAATATCCAACATGATGTTCGCCTTTGGGAACCTGATTCATTAGAGAAGGCATTCAGGTTAGCGAGAAAAATGGAAAGCAAAATTATGGCAACCAGGAAGCATACCACCCACAACTATAAAGATGGAAGTGTTGTTGCCCCTAGTCTTCCACAACCTATAAGGTTGACACCACAACAATTGGAAGAAAAAAGAGCAAAAGGGCTTTGTTACAGTTGCGATAGAAAATACACTAAAGGTCATAAGTGTGCTGAGAAGAAATTATTCTACATAGATTGTGAAGAGGGAGAAGAAAAGGAGCAAGAAAGGTCAAAAGGAGAGGATATACTCTAGGAACAAAGCCTAGATAAAGAAGAAATGAATCCAACCATACCTTGTAATGCATTGGCTAGAATTACCACTCCTCAAACCATCAAGGTAGAATGAAAAATCAGAAGAAAAAGGTAATAGTGTTGATTGATTCTGGAAGTACCCATAATTTTATTCATTGTAAGGTAGCAAAAGAATTGAATTGCTTCCTATATCCAACACCAGAGTGTCAAGTGATGGTTGCAAATGGAGGAATAATAAATTTCTTTGGAAAGTGCCATAATATCAAGCTATTCATGGGAGAATATGTATTGACTAGCCCAATGTTTTCCATTCCAATGGGAGGTGTTGATGTTGTACTAGGACTCCAATGGCTACAACCCTTGGGTACAATAGCTTTTAATTTTCAAGACTGTTTCATGAAATGTTCTGTGGAAGGAAAGGAAGTTGAATTAAGGGGTATTTTAGGGAAACCAAGAAAGATAATAAGCTCTAATGGTATGACAAAGCTTCTAAAAAATGAACAAAGAGGTGTAATTGCACAATTATGTTCGCTAGATGTTACCACATCGAAATCATCCATTTCTCCAGATCTCCAAAAAGTCTTTGGCAATCATTCCAAGGTGTTTGAGACTCCCAAAGGTCTCCCACCTATTTGTGATCATGATCATGCTATTCACCTGATTCCAGGAAGTGTTCCTCCAAACATTAGGCCGTACAGATATCCCTATGCCCAAAATAGTGAAATTGAATGTATGGTTGTAGAAATGCTAGAGGCTGGTATAATTCTACCTAGTCAAATTTCTTTCTCTGCTCTAGTTGTATTGGTGCACAAGAAGGATGGATCATGGCGCATGTGTCCATATTATAGGGAACTCAACAAGCTCACTATTAAAGATAAGTTGCCCATTCATGTCATTGATGAATTACTAGATGAATTGCATGGATCAATTTACTTCACCAAGTTGGATATTTGTTCAGGATATCATCAAATCAGAATGAAGATTGAAGACATTCTGAAAATAACATTTAGACTTCATGAGGGTCATTATGAATTTTTGGTCATGCCTTTTGGCCTTACCAATGCACCTTTTAAATTTCAAGGTTTGATGAATTCCATTTTCAAACCCTTCCTTAGAAAATTTGTGTTAGTATTTTTTGACGATATACTAATCTACAACAAGTCTTGGAAGGATCACATTGAACATGTTGACAGGGTGCTACAACTATTGGAGGAGAAACAATTATATGCAAAAAGCTCTAAATGTTTCTTTGGAGTACAAGAGGTGGAATATCTGGGTCATATTTTATGTCATGAAGGTGTTAAGGTATACCTTAGCAAAATTAAAGCCATTAAGGAATGGAAGATCCCCACATCCATAAAGCATCTGTGAGGATTTCTTGGGTTGACAGGGTATTATTGCAATTTTGTTAATAATTATGGGAGAATAGCATCACCTCTAATAATATTATTGAAGAAAGATGCATTTTCATGGACTCCAGAAGCAACAAAGGCGTTCGGACATCTTAAAGAGGCAATGTGCCAAGCACTTGTCTTAGCTACGTTGGACTTCACAAAAACCTTTATTGTGGAATGTGATGCTTCATGAAATGGAATTGGTGTTGTTTTAATGCAAGATGAAATACCCATTTCTTTTGAAATTCGTCTAATCAAGGGAAAGTTTTTACACAAAGCTATTTATGAGAAGGAAATGTTGGCAATACTACATGCACTTAATAAATGGCGACCCTACTTAATGGGAAGACACTTCAAGGTAAAAATGGATCATTATAGTCTTAAATACTTTTTAGAACAAAGATTATCCTCTGAAGAGCGACAAAAGTGGGTCACAAAGATGTTGGGTTATGACTTTGAAATCATCTACAAAAAAGGGAAGCAAAATGTGGTGGCAGATGCACTCTCAAGAAAGGATGAGGATGTGGAAGCATTGTTGTGCGCCATTTCTATTATCCAACCAGATTGGATAAACGAAGCAAGGAAGGAATGGAAGAATGATGAAGAATTGTGGGCACTTATTCGAAAGTTACAACAAGATTCTAGTACATCGGATACATTTAGCTAGAAAAATGATTCGTTATGGTACAAAGATGGCTTATACCTCTGTAAGAATTCCCAACTAAAACAAAAGATTCTTATGGAATTGCACACTTCTCCCTTAGGAGGGCACTCAGGATTTTTAAAAACTTACCACAAGGTTAAGAAGGAATTTTTTTGGGATGGCCTTAAATCAGATATTCAAAAGTTTATGGTGGAACATTTGATTTACCAACAAAATAAAGTTGAAACAATTAAGACCCCAGGTCTATTACAACTTTTATCCATTCCAAGCCAACATTGGGAGGAGGTTTAATTGGATTTTATCACCAGTTTACCCAAGTCCGAAGGAAAAAGTGTCATCATGGTGGTAGTTGACAGACTTACCAAGTATGCACACTTTGTGCATTATCACATCCATTTAAAGCCAGTACAGTTTCTACTGTAGTTATGGAAACAATTCAAAAGCTACATGGAAACCCAAAGATTATTGTAAGCGACAAAGATCCCATTTTCACTAGAAATTTTGGACAAAATTATTTTCTTGTCTCAGTACTCAGTTAGCTCATAACTCATCTTATCATCCTCAATTTGACGGGCAAACTGAGATTGTGAACAAATGTTTGGAAGGATATCTTCATTGCTTTGTATTTGATAAAAAGACACAATGGGTCAAATGGTTGCCTCTGGCTGAATGGTGGTATAACACTTCCTTCCATACTGCAGCAAAAATGACCCCATTTATGGCACTTTATGAATATCATCCACCATCCATCACATCATATTTAAGAGAAAATTCTAAGGTTCAAGCAATGGAACATCAAATCAAGCATCAACAACAAGTTCTCCAACTCTTAAAGGATAACCTCACGTTGGCGCAAAATAGAATGAAACAATAGGCAGATCAACATCACAGCGAAAGAATTTTTAATGTAGGTAACTGGGTATTCCTACGGCTACAACCATATAAAAAAATGCCCCTCAAGCAAGCTAAGAAGGATAATAAATTATCACCAAAGTATTATGGTTCGTACAATGTGTTGCAAAAGATTGGTACTATGACATACAAATCGGAGCTTCCTGCAGCTTCTTGAGTGCACCCAGTTTTCCATGTTTCATGCTTAAAGAAGGTTATAGGCGACAAGCTCCTAGTTCAAACAATATTGCCAGAACTTGATGAGGAAGGTAAAATTATATTGGAACCAGAAGCAGTCACAGAAATAAGAACTTGACAGCTATGAAATCGATCAACTCAGAGTATTTCATCAAGTGGAAGAATTTATACGCTGAATATTCCACATGGGAGGATGGGAATTTTATACAGAAGCATCCATAACTACTCAAGCGTTGAGGACAACACTTTTTTGAAGGAGAGGGGCATGTTAGGTCCTTATAATACTAGTGATTATCCCATTACTATTGTAGTTGTATCCCTTATTAACATTGTTGTGCCCCTATTTTCGCCATATTGTTATTACTGTGCCCCATAGAATCCCTCTATTGTTATTTTTATGCCTTTATATTATTATTGTTAGGTCGGCTGGGTTATATTGTGACTCTTTAGACTCCTATATATAGAAAGGAGATTTTGTCATTTGAATCATCAAAGAATCATTCATTTGTGTAATGTAAAGGAGGTTGCCCCCTCGAAGAGGCTGAATTCTAAGGTTTTGATCTATCCTTTCTATATTTTGTGAGTTGGTTTCATAACACTATCATTGAGCTTCTATTGGCACCTTCGTTTGGCCATCAGATTCTTAGCAAGTAATCCCTTCCTCTTGCCCTTATCTCCATCACCATTACTATTGTTATTAACAACAACAACATTCCTAGTGCCTCCTACAGAGGCCAAGCCATCTTCCCCAATCTGGTTGACCTTAAAACTACTATTATTCTTACCACCAACATCATCTGAATCATACTGAACCCTAGATCCATCATTGTTTTCATCAATATCCCCCTTCCCTTTCTTATTAGCACCCATCGACATCAACTTCCTCTTCCCTTACACATTTCTATTGTTATTGCCACTGGGGCTCTCTTCATCGAGCATTTCAATGCAAGGGGTCGTTGCACCTGGGTTGAGGGAAGTATGCCTGAGAGAAGCCCGCTTCTGAAACAAAGTAGGCTGAGGCCCCATTGTGTGCAAATCTCAAGGGGTCTAAGCATCTTCAGGCTGCTAAAATTTAATGGGAAGTAAAACACTATTTTTTAGAATTTGGACTAAGTCTAGAAAGGAAGGTCTCCCCTAGGCCATAACAAGAGGATCAAATCTACCAAGAGTGGTAAATGGTGTTATAACAAGAAGCCTATGCCAGGTCTGAGGAGTCTTGCTACAATGATGGGTCTTTTTTGTTGTTTAAATTGATCAGAATTTCCTTCCATTTTTCCATTAATTAATATTATATTTCAATAACATTATGACTTTTATTCAACTTATTTTTCCTTTTTTTTTGTTAAGGGCTCTCTATTGAGAAACATTCATATTTGAAGGGATGGTCTTAATTTCTAATGGAAGAGAATATATTCATCTAACCTTCTCTACCTGTCTCCCTTTTGCCAATGTTTCCCCTCTTTGCCTCCCCCTCTCTACCCCCACTTATCTCTCTCTGCTCCTCTCCCTCCCCCTCTCTCTTCCTATTCTCTCTCTCTCCCTCTCTCTCTTTGTTGCGGGTGGAAACACACTAGTTTCTTGGGTTAAAAACCCCAATAGAGCGGAGGGCATTCAACATAAAGAAATATGCAGACAAGTAATCTAAATTCTTAAACTATTGAAGTAGGAAGAAGAGGTATTACCTGTGATCTTGCGTTCGAGGTCGATCCTATAGGGTCGAAAAACTCTGCTCCTTCCAAGGTCTTTAGAACCTTTAACTTATCCAAGAAAAACATATACAACACTAGTAGTAGAAAACATGTTCATGATATAGGTGTTAAATTATATAAGAAAGTGAGAAAAATCAGCATTAACATAAGATTCATAAGCAAATCATATCATAGATTAATGCATAAACACAATGAATATTAGAAACATAACATCATTTCTTTATTGATGTAAGATAAATGAAATGTGGAAAACTACAACGTGAGCCTTCCTCTAGCTCCAAGAGGAACCGTCCTCCAAATTCGTCCTACCCAAGCTTTATCAATCTTCCTCCATCGATATACCCAAGGGTGTCATAAAGGGATGAAGGACATATCAAATAAGGAAACAATTATCTCCTATAACTTGGGAGTGTAGGAGGCACACGGATTTCTTCAGATTTGATTAGGGATGCAATCAATTATAATACCAATATCTCATCTCCTCTCTTCCCCTTTAGGCCTTCCATGGAGGTTTATTTATAATTCTTCAAATTAGTTTTTTTTGTTGGGAAACAATTGGGCCATGGGATATAGTAGGTGATTAATAGGTAAAACCCGTAAACTCCGCTTGAATTTAAAGAATTTATTTATTTTTTAGTGTTTTAACACATATATGTGGGTTGGGTATATAATGACGCGTGTGTACATGCTTTTTATATAGGGGAAAATAGTGTATGGGAAGTAAAACATTCTTTTAAGAATTTTGACCAAGTGAGGAAAGGAAGGGTTGTCCTAGGCCATAACTAGAGCATCAAATCTATGAAGAGTGGCAAATGGTGCTATAAAAAGAATCCTATGCCGGGTCCAAGAAGTTTTGCTACAATGATGGGTCTTTTTTATTGTTTAAAATTATCAAAATTTTCTTCTATCTTTCCATTAATTAATATTATATTTCAATAACATTTTGACTTTTCTTCAACTTCTTTTTCCATTTTTTTTGGCAATGACTCTCTATTGAGAAACATTCAAATTTAAAGGATGGTCTTAATTTCAAATGGAAGAGCATATATTCATGTAACCCTTTATAGATAAAAGGCTATGAAAATATTATACTTCTATTGTGAAGTGTTTATTAAATAAACCCTTCATAAAAAGAATGTCAAAATGAAATAGTGTTCTAATGTTTTAAAATCTTAAAGATTTAAAGACTTACTACATTAAAACACTGTAAAATATCAATAGAACTTAGTAAATAAGAAAACATTTTTTCTCAAATTCCATTAAAAAAATCTAAGCATATGTTTCTTCTATTGATTTGATGATCTTCAAAACTATTTGGACTTACATCATTGAAAATATAAATCTATTTGTCTAATGGAAAAGGCTTTCTAGTTTTCATTTATTTCCATACATCATAAATAACATTTCAATCTACCTCATTTAGAGCATGAGGATAACTAAGGGACAAAAAAATTGACATCTCTAGTGCCTAATTAAAGTCTAAATCTACCATCATTTTTTATCCTATTTGAATTTGAGAAGCCTCTTTCACACATTGTTGTGCTCACTGAGATAACAAGAATAGATTTCCATAATTGCATCAAATATGGAAAGCTTTAAATAATTTAGGTTCACCTCCACATAGATCCCACACTCCATACATATGATTTTTGGGGTTTTATATAGAAATAGTACAAATAGATTCATCCATCTCACCTAAGCATCTATCAGTATCCACAATAGGTGATTCCCCAACACCAAATTGTTCACATAAATATTTCAACCATCTTTTTTTTTTAGAGTTTTTATCATTCACTTCATATTAATACTAAGGACTGAGAAAACTTGGCAACATTAAATACATGTAAATTTGTGAATATCCTATCTAAATATTTAGTCGCCTTTATAACAACACATTTTCCTAAAATAATACAATCCTTTAGTGTCCTCGATATTTGGAATGATTCCATTAGCTCTCTCATTTTTCAAGGAGTCTTGCTACAATGGTGGGTCTTTTTTTGTTGTTTAAAAAGATTAAAATTTCGTTCTATCTTTCCATTAATTAATATTATATTTCAATAACGTTGTAACTTTTCTTCAACTTCTTTTTCCATTTTTCTTTGGCAAGGGATCTCTATTGAGAAACATTCAAATTTGAAGGGATTGTCTTAATTTCAAATGGAAGAGCATCTATTCATCTAACCCTTTATAGATAAAAGGTTATAAAAAATATTATAGTTCTATTGACAAGTGTTTATTAAATAAACTCTTCATAAGAAGAATATGGGGGCGAAGGGAGGGAGAGGGGAAGCAAGAGAGATAGATGGGTGGAGAGAGGGGGGGAGCGAGACAGAGGGGAATTGGGAGAGGGAGAGAGAGATAGGGGGAGAGGGAGAGAGAGTGAGAGAGAGAGTACGAGGCGATATAGAGGGAGGGAACGGAGAGAAGCCAGGCGGGGAAGAGGGAGGGAGAGGGATAGAGGGAGGGTGAGGGAGTTAGGGAGAGAATGGGAGGGAGGGGGAAGAGAGAGAAACATAGTTACCAATCAAACGGTAACTATTACCTTCAAATGGGTAATCAAGTCCAAGATTCCTGAAAAAACATGAAAAACCAACCCAAAAACAAAAGTGTTGATTTTGCATCACCATTTTTTTCAAAGTAATTTTTCAATCTTGTTTAAAAATAACAATAAAAAGCAATAAAATCCATTTTCTTTTTCTGCAAAAAACAACTTGAAATCGAAAAGTGTTGATGCCGAAATAATGTATTTTTTTTTCAAGGTACTTTTTCAATGTCTTTTAATAATGACGTTAAAAACAAATATCATGACTTTGAAAAACTTTAAATTTCCAATGATTTTCAAGCATGACATTAATGATAAAATATGACATCTTTGAACAACCTTAAAATTCCAATGGTTTTTA
>APFE030924020.1:241039-251748 GCA_000404065.3 Pinus taeda | reverse complement strand
AAACCTCCTTTACATTACATAAATGAATAATTCTTGGATGATACAAATGAAAATACCTCCTTTCTATATATAGGAGTCTAAGGGGTCATAACATAATGAGAGCCTACATAACAATAATAATGTAAGGGCATAATAATAACAATTGTGGGCTTCTATGGGGCACAATAGTAAAAATAGGGGCACAATAGGGGCACAACAATATTAATAAGGGGTACAACTACAATAGTAATGGGGTAATCACTAGTATTATGGGGACCCAATAGAGAGCATCCTTTGTTCGCCATCTGGTCCGCTTCACCATTCATGTTTCTGAGGATATGATAGAACTTGTAGGAGGTGAATTCTTGAAGAACTATTTTCAATCTGCCCAGAATTTTGTTGAGACTAGCATTGCTGAAGAGATCCTCCGTGTTTAATTTTTTTATTATCATCTCAGAATCTCC
Organism: Pinus taeda; assembly: GCA_000404065.3. Lineage (NCBI taxonomy): Eukaryota > Viridiplantae > Streptophyta > Pinopsida > Pinales > Pinaceae > Pinus > Pinus taeda. Next base: position 251,305 of record APFE030924020.1, on the reverse strand, counting down.
AAAAACTTGGAGGTCTTTGACACCCTTTTCTCTTGCTATGAGGCAAGCTTTGAGAAGACTGAATATCTTTGATTGGTTGTTGGTTTTCTAGCCTAAACCCTAGCAGAAGCAGTCTCTTGAACTCCCAACTGAAGAATAAATGACCCCTCCAGCACTAGCAATCCTGGGGTTTCCTTTGGAGGCCCAATCGAAGAAGATTGTGGTTAGATTCTTGGACCTCCACCAGTTTATGAAGGAATCCTCAGAGTCTCAATTGTGTCATTCTGAGTTTGTTGTTTGAGGAGTGAGGAGGAACTTTCGAGGAGAAGGCTCAAGGGGGCGAAGCCATCTCCTTTCTTCGGGAAGGAGCAATGAATATTCTTTAAAAAACTGTTGTTGTGCTACTTCCAGGAGGAAGGCTTTAGCTTAACTTCGACCTGAAGAGGGGAGTGTCGAAATCCATTAAAGATTTGATCATTACGGGCCAACCAGAGCTGCCAACAAACAAATTTGGGAATAGTTGTCCAAACTTTATGCCAGAAGGATTTGATGGGGATGCTATGAGGGTAGAAATTACTCCAAGAGGCGAACATATCAGCAACAGTACTCTGGGGGAAAGTGGAGATCTAAAGATCCAAAAGAGTAAGCCCCCACACTTCCTTAGCAAAATTACATTCCAACAATAAATGTTGGGTAGTTTCGAGGTTGCTTCTGCATAGCTCGCACCTATGAGGCCATGCAATGCTCCTTTTCTCTAGATTGTCTCCTGTTAGAATTTTGTTGTGGACTAGTGTCCAGAAAAAGAAATTGACTTTTGGAAGAGCTAGATTGTCCCAGACTAGTTTCCAAATGGTCGGGGTGTGACTGCTGTTCTTTGAGTCCTGAAGAGCTTTGCAGCCTGCTGCTGTGGGAGTATGTGCCTGACTGTCCCCAAGCCCAACCGTCTTTCATGTATCGGTTTTCAGGAGTAGAATCTTCCAACAGCTCGATAAGCAGGTTTTTTTGGGGCAATAACCAGACAGGGACACCATGGAAGTCCCATCCGACCCATTCTCCCCAATGATCCCAAACAAAGAGGTCATATAAGCTGTTGATCGCTGTACATGTCAACCAATCTCTGAGGTCTGCTATATCCTCATTCTCCTCCAAAGGATCGCGCCCCATGATTCCGTCATGCCACAAATTGGTTTGTTTGCCATTTCCCGACACTCTGTAAAATAATTTTTTGAAGAATATACTGCTTTTACAGCAGAGAATCCAGATCTGCGAGCTATTAACAGGGGGGTCGAAATGTAGATTTTTGAAAGACGAGTTGTGAGCGTATTTAGACAGCAGAGTAGCGCTGATCGGATGGTTGGGCTCGTGTGCCAATTTCCATAGGATATTTCCTCCCAACGCAAGGTTAACGAGGGAGGGATCGCGAATTTGGAGGCCACCCTCTGCGATCAGCCTTTTTACCAGTTCCCAATTAGCTAAGTGCATTTTCCTTTCATTACCTTTCCCTCCCTACCATAAAAAATCTCTTAAAAGTTTAGATATCTGGTCCATGACATTTCTAGGGGTGAGTAAGAATGCAGCTTGATAAATTGGGAGCGCGAACAACAGTGTCTTGATTAAAATAACTTTGCCTACTTTAGTTAACCAGAAGCCACCGCAAGCTGCTATTTTTGCTTTGATTTTACATATGATGTCAATCCAGAGTGACCTCCTATTAGATCCATTTGTGATGGGGAGTTCAAGGTATTTGATCCGATTCCAGTGAGCATGTCCTCTGAACCCCAGGAGATTCGAGATGCTTATGAGATCTTGTTGATCAATGTTCCAGCTATAGATTTCACTCTTACTCTCGTTGATCAGAGCTCCTGATACTCTACAGTAGCTTTTTAGGAAAGTGTCGAATGCTTTGGCAATTCTGGTAGACGCACCTCTGAGGAGAAGTGAATCATCTGCAAAGAGCGCATGGTTCAGAGGATCGACACCTGAGGAGGGTTTAAGACCAGGAAGGGAGCCAACAATTCTTTTAGCTGAGAGTTTTCTACTAAGGGAGTCGACCATTAAGATATACAGGAAGGGAGAGAGAGAGCATCCCTGCGTGATGCCTCTCCGAGCTTGAAAAAGATTTGAAGGGTGGCCATTGACAAGGGGGGTGATCCACGGATTGTCGATACAGGCATTTATAAGTTGGACAAAGTGGGGAGAGAAGCCAAAGGAGAGTAGAAATTTAATGAGGAAAGAGTAATTTACTCTGTCAAACGAATTCGCCATATCTAATTTTATCAACATACCTTTCTCTTTTCACTGTTTGCTGGAGTGGATTGTCTCCTAAACTTGAATGACATTGTCGAGGATATGCCTGCCTTCCACGAAACCACCTTGGGGACTGGAGATCAGCCTTTTGAGCAGAGGCTTGATCCTATTTGTTAAAAGTTTGGCCAGGATTTTGTAAGATGCATTACATAGCGATATAGGTCTTAATCTTGCAAATGTTTTAGGATTGGAGTCTTTGGGAATTAAGGCTAGATAAGTGGAGTTGGTTCCTCCACCGATCTTAGCTTTTCTCATGAACCCCTTTATCATTTTTTGGAGTCAGTTTTAATGATATTCTATCAAGCTATATAGAAATGTATTGTGAATCCGTCTAGGCCCGAGGCCTTGTCTAATTCCATGGACCAGATAACTTTGATGATTTCCTCCTCAATAACCTCGCTGGAAAGAGTAGCATTATCTTCAGGTCTGATGAGATGTGGAATGTTAGAGAGGAAATCTGATGTTTCCTCCTCGTAGACCTGAGATCCCTCACTATATAAATTCCTGAAATGACTTTCAACAGCAACTTTGATTTGGGTGAAGCCTTTGCTGACATGGCCCTCTGCTATTTTTATTTCTGAGATATGATTCTTGGACATCAATGCTCTATATTGTCTATGAAAGTAGGAGGTGTTTCGATCCCCTGCTTGGTGTGCCACCAGTTAACCTGATATGATGCCATGTGTCATCTCCATATTCGTTTGGGCACATCCTACAAGTCTTTATTAGCCTTCGTCCCAACTCTATCAAATATGCCCGGTCATGGATGGACCCTAAATGTGGTATAATTCATCTTTTTAGTAGTGTTGGTCCCATTTCGAAGACCTTGAAAATACCTTAACAAATATGTATAAAACCAGAAGTTGAACCTGACAATGAAGCAAATTTAGTTCAATTCCCAATTCCCCACCGGGGACATTAATGCCCCACAAACTTCTGGATTTGATTCTCCAATATTCTTCTTCTTTTCGGAAGGATCGATAAGTTGAGCATTGGACCTTTATTTCTTGTTCCAACAGGTCCGTTGTGATCTCATTGCTTTCCATGTATTCTTGCAGGGTCTCCAGAGTATGCACTACTTCTTTTCTTATGTTGGTTGGAGTAGGGACTGGTTTCCTTATCCAATCCTTCAGAGCATGTTTTGTGGCCTTAAGTTTTTTCTCCCAAACAAAACTTTAGGACCCTGAGAAGGTTTTGGCCCAAGCTTCTTTCACAATATCAGTGAAGCCTTCTCTCTCAATCCATAAGGGGCTGAAGCGGAATGGAAGAGGACCTAGATCTTCTTCATCTTCTAGGAGAAGTTGGATTGGCTTGTGGTCATAAGTCAGCTTAGGAAGAATTTTGCTCTTGATTATCTTTTTGTTCATCATAAGGGAGCTTTGGACCAGAAATCGATCCAGGCAGGCAAAAATGTGATCCAGCCCAGATCTATTGTTGGACCAAGTGTAAAGACCACGGACAAGATTGAAATCTAATAGGCCCCATTGCTGTGAGAGCTCTTCCACAAAGGCCAGCATAGGATCTCTGCTACTGGAGCCACCCCTCTTCTCTTTTGTTTTCAAGACTATATTGAGGTCACCTGCTATGATAATATTGCTTGGATTATGTTGTTCTAAAAAAGCTGAGAGAGAGTTCCAGCATTCTCATTTTTCAGAGTATATGACAGGGACATAAAGATTAAACAAAGAGATGGCCAGCTTACTTGCGCAATGTGTCAGCTCCGTGAAGATCCAGTGCTGGGTTTCATGAGAATTTTTTAGCTGAAATAAATCTTCTATCCAAAGAGTTGTCAGCCCTCTGGAAGATCCCCTTGAGCTTACTGCTTTGCCTGCGCTTTTCTTCCATTTTGATTTGCTGATATCTAGAAGAGCTCGCCCTTCTATCTTCGTCTCTTGGAACATGAGTATGCCTGAGGGTTCTATTTTCAGCAATTCCACGAGGCGAGCTTCATAATTTACTTGAGGGGGGGGATAGGGCCTCCCTTAGAAAGCCTTGGTCTGGTGTTTCTTCCAATGGACATTTCTATGGTGGACTGGCTTCCCTGAACTTTGAGTCGTTCAACCTCCTCTTCCCTTAGTTCTTTGTGAGATTTCCTGCCTGCTCTTTTGGAAGGACACTCGTAGGTTTCGTCCTCTTAAGAACCTGAGCTTTCTACTGGATTTTTCCTTGTTACTTCAGCATATGAGGGATTGGAGGGGCTACCTTGTGAGGCCTCGACCTGTATAGCTTCTTCTCCATCTTTGTTGGGAGGAGGGACTTCTATGTTTTCTAGATTTTCCTGGGTCAAGCTTGCGGGATTGATCTAGGCTTTTTCTACACCGTTTGGGGTTGCATCCTTTTCTTGATTGAGCTTGGAACTGCTTGGAGCTCCAGACGTATTACCTTTGCTATTTCCTTTCTTTTGATGGGAAGTTTTTGGACTAAAGTCCATTGATCCTTGTTTGTTTTGTTTGTCTACTCCTCAGCCTTTGCAGTGCTTTGCAAAATGACCATAGCCATGGCAATGTCTGCATTTGAAAGGGAGTTGTTCATAATCTAATTCCTGGACGTGAGTCCACCTAGCAACAGTGAGCTTAATTGCTTCAAGCAACCCCTCTTCTAGATCCACTTCTACACAGATTCAGGCACATGTGTACTGGTCTTTTCTTGCAGCTTGATCTATGTATTTTCCTAGAGCACTACCGATGATCTGAAGAGTTTTTTGGTTCCAACAGTGAAGAGGCAGGTGGGGAAGTTGCACCCAAATGGGGACAGCAAAGGGGACGTCCTGGGAGGGATCAAAATCTGGGGACCATTTGTTTAGATACAAACCTTGTGGTCCCATAAAATAAGGACCATTTCTGAAGATTAGACTTCTATCATCCGGGTTTTCGAAAACAAATACGAAGAATCCTTTGCCCACAAAATAGCTTTTGACCCCCTCTTAGATCAAGGGAGCCCAGTTTCTTTGAGTCCAGTCCTCCACCGACTTGGGGGAAGGACAGAGGCCCATAAACTGGCCTATTAGCCCTCTCTCAGCTAGATTCAGAGTAACTTTACATGTTTCTTCTTTAGGAAGGGCAACCGTGGGGATAGAGTCTAGTTTCTTGACAGATTTCTACTGACTAGCAAAGGGAGGGCGCTTTGAACTTGCAGCAATAATAGCTTTGAATGCGGAGACCTCCAAAGGCGGGATGAGCGAGGGGACAGGGCCCCCTCTGGACTCCATGATAAAGGTGTTGTGATACTGAGCGAAGGAGCGCTAGAGCCGCAGGGCCGTGCCGGCAGACACCCGAGAGCCCAGAAGCACGATGCTCGCATTCAACATGCAAATATTTTGAGCGCAGCGGCACAGAACCTTGGAACGCCGCGCTTCTTGAATCAAAATTCCTGTCACCTATGAAAATGGAAAATCCCTCCAAAGCAGCTACCAGAGGGCTGAGGTTGGCCTGCGGCTACAAACGCAGAGAACCAATAGCTGAGGCGGCGGCTAGGTCAAGCTCCCAAGTTCTCTTCTTAGGTTTTCCATGTGGAAAGTTTTTATTACTCATTCTAAGAGAGAATAAAAAATAAGATGAACTAATGACAGTAAAGGCACATCTAAAGAGATGTACTGAAGAGAAAAAGAAAATGTTAATTGGAGGAAATTATGTAATTATATAAATAAGAGTTACAAGAGCCTAAACGGTCACCACCTAAGAAGGAATTGGAGCGCGAGATACAAAAATTTCATAACTCCCCATCACCAAACATTAGGTTGTTGGGCATGTGTTACACATTACATTGAGTGTGTCAAGGGGGTTGCACTGGGTAGCAGATCCCTTGGACAAAAAAAAGCCCAATTTTTGGTCTATTTTTTATGTTTTTCAGCTAATGGCATTTCATCCCATTGTGACCTAATTCTATATAAGAAATGTAATCCAAATAAATGGATTATGGTTTTTGATGTTGTGGCATCCTATATATTGTATTGTAAATGGTGAAGTTAATATAATGATAATTAGAGATGTGAATATAAACATTTATTGGTTTTCCTAGTTGAAGGTTTTCATGGTAAATCTTTGAGCATTGTGTGTGAATGTTATTGTTTATTTTGCTATTTTATAAATAATATACATGTGCATTGATTTAGTGTAAAGGTAAAACTTACATGGTTTGTGATCTGAAAATGGATTGTACTTGTTTAAGGGTGCAAGGTATCCATTTCCTTATAATTGCAAATGTGAGCTATACATTTCAAGTGACCTCTAAAAAGGTGAAAACTTCCTATTTCTTATACAAAGATAGACTGTAGGGGCATTCACCGGACATGTCACCTCTAAAGAGAGGATGAGTTCCAGAGGCTACTTGGCCCTCTACAGGCTTTGCCTAAAGAAATAGCAAAGTAAACACTTAGAAGTCTTTGACATGCACATACTTGAAGCTTGATATCTTGCGGAATAAGATAATTAACTTTCTGTAGATGCCTAGATGATTATGTGTGCATGTAAGTTATGTATATTTGTTGTTTAACACTTTATATCAGTTTTGTTTATCATATCATCTTCAGCAAATAAAGACATCAAAATGATAAAGCAGTTCACCCCTTCTGGGCTACATCTGTTGGACCAAACCTCTCCAACTAGGCTTGTCCTCTTGTATTAAAATTGCTACAAAGGCTAATACAAGAATATGGGCATCTCCAAGGACAGATCTGACTGCAAATACAGAATCAGAAGATAGGAATTAGCCAAACATGCTCTTTCCCAAACACTAAACAGTGAAATTTGTACCTTATACAGTACTTTCCCCAGTTGGCCCTCGTGGCCCTTTAGACTTGCATGGAGAATTTTGAGGTGAATATGACCTCAATTGGTTCTAAAACCTCTGCCATTAGACTCAGAAGGTCGAAAATAGCAGACATAAGCTTTTGAATCACCAAAAATGGATGAACACAGCCCCAAACAGCTTAAGCCCTGAAATGGCCCTTGTGGCCCTGAAAGCTTCCCTGAAGCTAAACAGTGAAAAGAATGCCTCAGAAGGAAAAACGAGCTGTAGAAATGGATTCAAAAGGCTGGAAAACTTCAGGATTGACCTTCGTTCCACATTCACTAGCTGCACAATTCCCAATGCAGCTCCCAACTGATTTGGCCCTAGTGGCTCCTCGAACTTCCCCGAAGCTAAAACACTTGAAAATGACCTCAGATGGATGTGAAACCTATGCCAATGGCTTCCGAAGGTTGAAGAGACCCAAAATCAAAAAAACATTCGTTCAAAACGGCCTTTCCTAGCCAAAGTTATGGCCATTTAATCCCAACTGCCAGTTTCCCTTGAAAAACTCCAGCTAACTGTAGTGGAGCTCCGCCAAATCTGGACACCCACCAAATTTGGCGCCACTGCCAAAAATCCTGCCATCTCCGCCTTAACCGCTGGCTGAAACTGTGCATGTGACCACGTGCAATAGTTATCATCGGATTTCGTACTGGTGGTTATGGTTAGCCCTCAGTTCCTGGACCCAGGTCATATGGTGTGGGGGCTGGACCTTAGTGGCTGGCCCCCCAAATATTCCCACCATACCAATTTTCAAACTTAAATACTACTATTCTGGTTGACTTTCCACAAGCGTGGCTGTGGTCCAACGGTAAGCCATTGTATTAATGTATAGCAAGTCGGGGGTTCGAATCCACCCCATGAACAAACTTTTGAACACGCCCATCCATCCTTGCCTACATCAGCTTGGGGCCACATGGCGGCCTCCGAGCTTGCCATGTGGCAGCCTCTGATTGGTCCGTCTCCATGGAATATTCTGTGGAATATTCCAAGGAATATTCCGTGGAATATTACCTTTTAAATTTTTTTTAAAATTAAAAAAAATTAAGGGTCATTGGGCAATTTTGTTTTTGTCATAACTTTCACATACGACGACCATCTTTCGAACCGTTTGCGGCACCGGAATTGAGAGGATGAGCTCTATCTAGTCATTCAAGTTCAAGCTAGTTCTGAGCACTTTCATTTTTGACCATTTTACGATACTTGGTCCTGAGCTCCTGATCACACCTCGCAAATGAGAAGGCTTTTGGTCCCCAAAAGCTCACTGAATGTCTGAACTGAATTGTACAGCACTTGAGGAATAGAAATATCCTCTTCCATTCAGCCAAAAGAGCATACTGATGCCAAAATGTCTTGCCTTGCCAACTGTCGTCATGGAAACTTTTCGCTGCATAAGCAAAACTCTTGTCGAATCTCGACCAAGCTTCTTCGACAGACAAACTAAAAGTTTGCAGAAACCAACAATGAAACTTGCTGATATAGGAGGTGAAATATTCCCCTACACATGTGGGCTTGCCACTGTCACGATGCTCATCCATGGCACCTCTGCTCCAGAAGAAGAATTGCCTCCCAAATGAGAAGGCTCTTACAAAGATGAAACACTTCATCATTTCTCCTCTTTCAATCTTGGAGATCAAATTAACTTTTTCCAAGTCAAGATTACATTACATGCATGGTTAAAAATAAAGTAATCAACCCTTCAAGTTAACCACACATACATGTTTAAAATACAAGGAAATCATCATGATCCCTGTGCTCATGCATATCATTCTCATGCATGCAGTTTATCCTTCAACTTTCTCTTAAGTACAATCATAAGTACAAGATCCTCGATCACATGTACATGTACTTTCAAAGCTGAAATAAATATAACTTTTGCTGCAATAGAGTGAGTCTCATACTCATCTTTTCCATCCTGCAACTTGCATTCCCTTAACCAAGAAATGCATTCAATCAAAAGACATGCAACTTCAATTGGATAAGAATTCTAACCATTTCTTACCAATCCATTTCAAAGGCGCTTCCTTTAACTGCACATCAATATCAACATGTGTATCATCCTGACACATATCAATGATGGAAAACTTCCTTCCCATTCTTGCCATACTCCTGCTCCAATTTCTTTAACTTTCGTGGAAGCATTGTTGGATTTAGAGTCCAACACCTTTCAGCAGTATGTCCATGCTTATGGCAATAAGTGCAACACATGTTCATCTTCTTGATAGCATGATTTACATTGTTCATTGGAACTTTGGCTTCTTGCCTCCTTTCCTTCAAAATTTTCCTGCATGTTGCCCTTCTTTTCCAACATCTAGAAACATTATGGTTAAACAAACAACAAAAATAACATGCAATTCTTTTCCAATGCTTGTGTGGAAATTTTCCATTCTTTACATGATCAAAGGAACTATGATTGAAATCAGATTTATACCTTTGTCTTTCACCTTCATTACCTTCATGGCGAAATTTTTGCAACAACATACAAAAACATGCATACATCCAAGGTTTGTATGTACAAAAGGAGTATGTCTTACTATATCAAGAAGTTCATCCACTTCTTACCAAACCACTTCAATGGCGATTTTTGTTGCAGCAGCAGTTCTTCATGTGAATCTTCCACATCGATAATGGAATCCATAGATCCACTTGCACCAATGTTTTTGTCCTCAAGCTGCATGTGATTTGGACGACTTGTTGGATGCAAGTTCCAACAATGAGAAACATGATGTCCCTTCTTTTGACAAAATTTGCAACTTTCAAGCACTTTCTGAGGAATTTTTCTTTTCCTCATCTGCTTCATGTGTGCTTTCTTTTTCAACCAGCATCTTGAAGCAACATGGTTAAATCCACCACAAAATGCACAACAAAACTTCCTCTTTTGCTGCATAGAATGTCCATCCTTTTTATCTTTGAGAGACGATGAACTAGTAGAGGAGACAACTTTCCTTTTCAGACTTTCATCACTGTGCTTGTCTTGAAAATTGTTTACATTTGCACGCGCGCCATAAGCGACATGTTTAACCTCTACTTGCTGCAATGATGGCTTAAAACAATGGCAATCATTCTTAAAACAATTTTGGCATATATTCATTTGAGAACTTGGGATAAAGGTTCTTTTTAAATTTGTATCACATGCATTCAAGGATTTGAATTCTTCACCATTAAACTGTTCATATCCAAGACCAACATTCT
>APFE030924020.1:199447-234058 GCA_000404065.3 Pinus taeda | reverse complement strand
GCTGAATTACCACTCCTCAAACTATCACGATAGAAGGACATATCAATAAGAAAAAGGTAATAGTGTTGATTGATTCGGGAAGTACCCATAATTTTATTCATTGTAAGATAGAAAAGGAATTGAATTGCTTCCTATATCCAGCAATAGAGTGTCAAGCGATGGTTGCAAGTGGAGGAACCATAAATTTCTCTAGAAAGTGCCATAATATCAAGCTATCCATGGGAGAATATGTATTGAATAGCCCAATGCTTTCCATTCCAATGGGTGGTGTTGATGTTGTACTAGGAGTCCAATCGCTGCAATCCTTGGGTACAATAGCTTTTAATTTTCAAGAAATTTTCATGAAATTTTCTACGGAAGGAAAGGAAGTTTAATTAAGGGGTATTGCAGGGAAACCGGGAAAGATAATAAGCTCTAACCGGTATTACAAAGCTTCTAAAGAAGAAGCAATGAGGTGTAATTGAAAAATTATGTTCGCTAGAGGTTCCCACATCAAAATCATCTATTTCTCCAAATCTCCAAAAAGTCTTGGACAATCATTCCAAGGTATTTGAGACTCCCAAAGGTCTTCTACCTATTCGTGATCATGATCATGCTATTCATTTGATTCCAGGAATTTTTCCTCTAAACATTAGGTCATACAAATATCCATGCCCAAAAGAGTGAAATTGAATGTATGGTTGCAGAAATGCTAGAGGCTGGTATACTTCAACCTAGTCAAATTTCTTTCTCTGCTCCAATAATATTGGTGCACAAGAAGGATGCATCGTGGTAGATGTTTCCGGATTATAGTGAGCTCAACAAGCTAACTATTAAAGATGAATTTCCCATTCCTGTCATTGATGAATTATTGGATGAATTGCATGGATCAATTTACTTCACCAAGTTGGATCTTCGTTCAAGATATCATCAAATTAGAATGAAGACTGAAGACAGAAACAACATTTAGAACTCATGAGGGTCATTATGAATTTTTGGTCATGCCTTTTGGCCTTACCAATGCACCTTCAACATTTCAAGGTTTGATGATTCCATTTTCAAACCATTCCTTAGAAAATTTGTGTTAGTATTTTTTGATGATATACTAATCTACAGCAAGTCTTGGAAGGATCATGTTGAACATGTTGACAGGGTGCTACAACTATTGGAGGAGAAACAATTATATGCAAAAAGCTCCAAATGTTTCTTTCGAGTACAAGAGGTGGAATATCTGGGTCATATTGTATCTCATGAAGGTGTTAAGGTAGACCCTAGCAAAATTAAATCCATTATGGAATGGAAAATCCCCACATCCATAAAGCATCTGCTAGGATTTCTCGGGTTGACAAGGTATTATTGCAAGTTTGTTAAGAATTATGGGAGAATAGTAGCACCTCTAACAACATTATTGAAGAAATATGAATTTTCATGGACTCCGGAAGTAACAAAGGCCTTCGAACATCTTAAAGAAGAAATGTGCCAAGCACTAGTCTTAGCTACACCGGACTTCAAAAAAACCTTTATTGTGGAATGTGATGCTTCGGGAAATGGAATTGGTGTTGTTTTAATGCAAGATGAAAGACCCATTGCTTTTGAAAGTCATCGAATAAAGGGAAAGTATTTACATGAAGCTATTTATGAGAAGGAAATGTTGGCAATACTACATGCACTTAAGAAATGGTGACCTTACCTAATGGGAAGACACTTCAAGGTAAAAACAGATCATGATAGTCTTAAATACTTTTTAGAACAAAGATTATCCTCTTAAGAGCAACAAAAATGGGTCACAAGGATGTTGGGTTATGACTTTGAAATCATTTACAAAAAAGGGAAGCAAAATGTTGTGGCAGATGCACTCTCAAGAAAGGATGAGGATGTGGAAGCATTTTTGTGCACCAATTCTATTATCCAACCAGATTGGATAAAAATGAAGAAAGGGAGTAATGGAAGAATGATGAAGAAGTGTGGGCATTCATTCGAAAGTTACAACAAGATTCTAGTACATCTGATACATTTAGCTAGACAAATGATTCATTATGGTACAAATATTGCTTATACCTATGTAAGAATTCACAACTCAAATAAAAGATTCTTATGGAATTGCACACTTCTCCCTTAGGAGGGCACTCAAGATTTTTAAAAACTTACCTTAGGGTTAAGAAGGATTTTTTTTTTGGGATGGCCTTAAATCGGATATTCAAAAGTTTGTGGTGGAATGTTTGGTTTTCCAACAAAATAAAGTTGAAACGATTAATACCCCAGGTCTATTACAACCTTTATCCATTCCAAGACAACGTTGGGAGGAGATTTCAATGGATTTTATCACAGGTTTACCCAAGTCCGAAGGAAAGAGTGTCATCATAGTGGTAGTTGACAAACTTACCAAATATGCACACTTTTGTGCATTATCACATCCATTTAAAGCCAGTACAGTTTCTACTGCATTTATGGAAACAATTCAAAAAATACATGGAAACCCAAATATTATTGTAAGCGACAGAGATCCCATTTTCACTGGAAAATTTTGGACAGAATTATTTTCTTGTCTCGGTACTCAGTTAGCTCATAGCTCATGTTATCATCCTCAATATGATGGGAAAACTAAGATAGTAAACAAATGTTTAGAAGGATATCTTCGTTTCTTTGTATCTGATAAACAGACACAATGTATCAAATGGTTGCCTCTGATTGAATGGTGGTATAACACCTCCTTCCATGCTGCAGCAAGAATGACCCCATTGATGGCACTTTATGGATATCATCCACCATCCATCACATCATATTTAAGAGAAAATTCTAAGGTTCAAGCAATGGAGCATCACATCGAGCATCAACAACAAGTTCTCCAACTCTTAAAGGATAACCTCACGTTGGCATAAAATAGAATGAAACAACAAGCAGATCAACATCGCAGCAAAAGAAGTTTTGATGTAGGTGAATGGGTATTCCTACGGCTAAAACCATATTAACAAATGCCCCTCAAGCAATATAAGAAGGATAATAAATTATCATCAAAGTATTATGGTCCATACAAGGTGTTACAAAAGATTGTGACTATGGCATACAAATTGGAGCTTCCTGCAACTTCTCAAGTGCACCCAGTTTTCCATGTTTCATGTGTAAAGAAGGTTATAGGCGACAAGCTCCCAGTTCAAATAATATTTCTAGAACTTGATGAGGAAGGAAAAAATATATTGGAACTGGAAGAATTCACAGAAACAAGAACTTGATAGCTATGAAATCGATCAATTTCGGAATATCTCATCAAGTGGAAGAACTTATCTGCTAAAGATTCCACATGGGAGGATGAGAATTTTATACAAAGGCATCCATAACTACTCAAGCATTGAGGACAACACTTTTTTGAAGGAGATGGGCATGTTAGGTCCCTATAATATTAGTGATTCCCCCATAACTATTTTCATTGTATCCCTTATTATTATTGTTGTGCCCCTATTATCCCCATGTTGTTATTATTGTGCCCCATAGAATCCCTCTATTGTTATTTTTGTGCCTTTATACTATTATTGTTAGGTCGGCTTGGTTATATTCTAACCCCTTAGACTCATATATATAGAAAGGAGGTTTTGTCATTTGAATCATCTAAGAATTGTTCATTTGTGTAATGTAAAGGAGGTTTCCCCCTTGAAGAGGCTTATTTCTAAGGTGTTGATCTATCTTTTTCTATCTTTTTGTGAGCTGGTTTCATAACAAGAACATTGGACATGAGATGTGGATGGCTCTTCATAATTTATGCTAATATAAGAATGAGAACTAGGTACTAGTATTGGAGGATAAGTTTAATTCCACCAAGATGATACAAGGTGAAGGAGTGACTTTGAATCTGACAAGATTGTCTCAAGTCAAAGATGAGCTTGTTGTCAGTGATTATTTCATATTCAGATATGGTGAGTATTGCTTTGAAATGGTTCACTGAGGAATGGAATCCCTTCATCAAGGGGATTGTTTCTAGAGAGAATTTTCTAGACAGGAATAGGTTGTGGGATGAATTCATTTAGAAAGAGTTGTACGTGCAACATAGAAGAGGGCTTCAGATGATGACATGGTACTTGCAACACAAACGAAGAGTAAGCAGAAGAAGGACTTTAGTAAAGTCAAGTGTTTCAATTGTGGTGAGATGGGTCATTTTTGGTCGAGATGTCTGATGAAGAAGAAAGGAGATGACAAGAAGAAGAAAGGGAAGCAATTCATCATTGTTTCCACCTCTGCTGAGATAGATGCTCTCACTAGGAGGTTGGAAGACGAGGACTTTTCCATGATCTCTCATTTCTCACAAGGTACTCTCGATGAGGATGGATGGTATGTGGATAATGGTGTGTCGAAACATATGATAGGGTTACAGGAGGTTTTTGATACTCTAGATGAATGGGACTCAAAGTTGGTCATGGTGTTGGGTGACAAGAGTCAGAAGGAGATCTGAGAATTGGGAGTTGTGCCATTTAGAAAGGAGACAGGACGAGTGATGTAGGTCTAGGATGTATTGTTTGTACCAAGGCTCATATATAACGTGATTGATGTCTCGATGATCGAGAAGAAGGGGTTTGAGGTCTTGTTCTGCGATGGGAAGGCAAGAATCAGAGCTAGAGGCTCTAGCTCTGCAAGTATTGTACTTGGAGTTAGAGAACATGGTCTATACAAGCTGATGGGAAAGCCTATATATCATGGGAAGAAGAAGCATATGGAGCAGGTGAAGGTTCCAGAGAAGCAGTTGTAGGTGCAGGCTTTAGAGGAGTAGGTACAAGTTCCTAAGAAGAAGGTCTAGGTTCTAGAGGCTCAGAGGGAGTCAAGTTCTAGCGGGATCTTGTAGATTCAGAGGGAGACTTTTCAGCCCAAGAATAGTGCGTGGTCAGTGGGGAGCAAGGGTTCTTCCACATCTACTAAGAAGGAATCATGTAGGGATTGGAAATCAATACAAGAGAAGAAGAAGAAGCAAGATTCTCCCAGTGACAGCGACACTTACGAGAGAGGCATAGTTCATGCTATAGGGATTGTTGTAGTAGTGAGCACCAAGAGTTCGGTAACTATTGCAAGTAGTGACAATGATGATGAGTTACTTCCTAGTCTTGTAAGTACCTCCCTCACTAAGAGGGAGTGTTCATTTTTTAGTAGCTTAGGAGGTACTCCAAGCCCTAAGGTTTAGGGTTTGGAGGGCGAAGCACCACAAGAGTCACTTGTGGTCTTGGACCCAAGGTTGGGGTTTTGCGCCCATCATGATTTGGGCTAAAACCATAGACAAATTTTGATGTGTGATGGATGAGGATGATATTACTCGTCGAGAAAATCAGACGCATCAAAAATCATCTGATTCTGAGTTGTAGAAAAAGATGTATGAATTTCTTAAGATAAGAAGTGGGTTTACACAAGAAGATTCTAGGTAAGCTTGATGTTAATAAGCCTTATGATAACTTTTCAAGCCATAATATGATGTTTTTTGGAAGCCCTTGTATTTGGTATAAATACAAGGTGAGTTAGTCTCATTTAGAGCATCCATCCATGCAACACAAGCAAAAGAAGGAGCTTGTTGGAGGAGAAAAATAATTTTGTCTTGGTCGCAGGCATAAGGAGGGAGAGAAGTGATGAAGAGAGGGTTGTTAGGTCATTTCTCTAGGTTGATTAGTATCCTAGTTTGCTATGCAAGAGGACCAAGTGAGAGACAATGAGTTCTGGGCCAATTCTGGAAGAGTTTGGGGTGGAAAAACCTTGGAAAAGGCAGTTGTATCACTCAGAAAGTTGTTGTGGGTACACCGCAGGCCTTACCAACCCATAACAGAGTTGTGTAGGGAAGTTTTGGGGGATGGCTTATGCCCAAAGAAATAGCGTAGGATGAGAGGAGCCTTCCAAGGGAAGGTCACAACAAATTAAGGGATTGTGTGGGTTTTTTATTAGGCTTGTTATAGCATGTTAGGTGACCTAATGAGGTACATTCAAGGATAGCAGTAATGTATCAGACTTGGAGCCAAAGTTTGTCTTGTGTTGGGTCATAGTATTGACTACTATTGGATCAGAATTAGTTGCAACTTGTGGGAGCCATGTGTTGAGGTCAACTTAGGTAATTGAAGACATCAACTAGGAGTAGGTCTTGCAGTGAAGAGTTGGGAGACATTGGATTGTTGGAGGGCAACATGTTGGCTATCCAAAGTGGCCCATGACTAGAATTCATAAAGAGATTTTGACCACTGAAGTTTGGGTGAAGTTTTTGAGCCTATGTGTAGCTCTTTGTTGGATGAAAGAGACTAATAGAAGGTAGATTAGATCTCAAGTATTGACCAGCCTAGAAGAGAGGGTTGGATCAACCTATGTTCATTGTAGCGAAATCTACTTGCAGTAGTGATAGGTGAAAGCCCTCATAGACACTCTATGTGTTGTCCTTTGATGGATGAAGGGGCAGTTTGAGAGCAAAATGGAAGCGAAGGATCGATAGGACAAGATATGACATAGAGGTTGCAAAAATATTGTCATTGTATCTTGTATTCCATAGAATTTATGTTGTATTATTCAGATTGGTTTAATATAACGAAGATTGGGTTGTAAATATTTGTACAATATTTTGTGAAAAGTTGTCTATACTTGTGCATGTGTGATTTACTGCTTTATATTTTCCTCTTTTCAAAGTAGTTATGTGAATATTCTTGGTTTAGTAGAGTCACAGATTCTAAGATTCTATCCTAAACCCAAGATCACGGAAATTCAACAAAGGAAAGGTCTATATGAATCATTATTAATTCCTTCTTATTTATATGATGCACCAACTACATTTATGCATTTTATTAATGGTGCATTACATATCCTTCTAGATTTATTAATAATAGTGTACTTAGATGATATATTGGTTTTAGCATCATTTTCAACTTTGGTTGCACTACTACACACCATAGCAATGTGTCATAAGTGTTTTCAATAGAAAATGAATCAACATAATCTTTTGAAGAGCTTAAATAGAAGATTACTCAAGCACTAGTTCTTTCATTTCTTAAACTGCAAAGGCCTTTCAAAGTGAAGACACATGGAAGTTGATATGTTATGGAAGCAATCTTGATGTAAGGAAGTAAGCCAATATGTTATACTATTGAACCCCTACATATAACAAGGAACTCTATCCTATGGTTCAAGTTGTTAAGAAGTGGAAACACTCTCTAATGGGTAAGGAAAACGCCATTCACACTAATCATCAAATATTGCAATATATCCAAGCCCAAAGCAACTTTCATCTAACCAAACACTACAAGTGGATGGGATGTTTACAAGAATTTCTCTAAACATGAAATATAAGGATGGTAGCACAAATAATTTCGTAGACATGCTTTCAAGGTAACCACCCCGCATACAAGATCACAACTTTGGAAACCTGTATGCACGTGGAGCCTTTCACCTAAGATGTACACAAAGAGGATTACACAAAACATTATAACTCTAAAGAGGTGTTTCGAAGGATATGGGGCCAAGACCATGTAGAAGAAGGTAATAATAAGATTGGATTTCATCTCCAGGACAATTCATTCTAAAAGCTAAACAAGCTCTATATTCCTATGGGTGAAATTTTACAACTTATCATATAGGTTCATATCTCTAAATTTGTAGGGAATTTTGGTGTTGGGAATACAATTTCCAACTTACATAAGTATTTGAATTGGAGAAGAATTCAAGATGTAGCTTGGTTTAATAAAGCATGCATACTTTGTTGTAACAGCAAGCCCAATAACAAAATAAAGGTTTACACCATCCCCTACATGTACTTACTAGACCCTAGGAGAACATCTCCATGGGTTTCATGGGTGGTTTTCCAAGAATAAAGAAAGAAAATGGTTCTCTCTTCTTGTTAGTTGATAGGTTTAGCAATACATGCATTTTAGTTTCCTTGTAAAAACACCATAAAGAGACAAGATGTAGAAAACATGTTCTTTGAAAAGGTCTAAGTGCAATTTGGAATACTAAGGAACATGATTTTAGAAATATATACAAGATTTCTCATTTCCGTTTGGACTATACTATTAGAGAATATGAACACAAAGTTGAAGAGATCCACAATAAGATGGGAAGTTAGAAGTACTGAACACAAAATTGGTTTAGCACTTGAGGCATTACAATCACAAGCATCTAAGGAGTTCGAATGCAAATTTGATTTATATTCAACACTATTGAAAAAATAAACAACTCATACTTCTACTAATAATTCTATTTAGTGAACCTTACTTTGGGTACATGGCACCTTTAATGTTGTATCTAGACAACGAGAAGTTAGGGAAGACAATGTACAATAAACATTAAATTTTGAGAAATTTGTTGATAATATCACGAATATAAATTTACAAGTACAAGAGGAATCCAAGAAGTCATGGGAAAAGTATAAGTCCTAACATGATCAACACAGGATCGATAAAACTTCCAAGGCAAAAGATAAATTTGTATTGCATCAAAACAAAGAAAGGTCGCAGGGTCCTAGTAAGAATATCAAGGCTCTGCAATATAGTTATTTTGACATGTTGGAAACATGGGTCATAATGCCTACAAACACAGTGTAGCACACCCAACCCCCAAATGTTGTATTAGGGAAGTAGGGTGTAACTAGACCTGACCTTCAAGGTTTATTATGAAGATGAGGTTATCAATTTTCCTCTTTCTTTTTTCACCTTAAATCTCATTTACGATTATACCGCTATCATCTTCTACTCTTCAGTATATTTCCAATGATATAAGTTTGATCCCAATCTAATGTTTGAGCACAAATTTATGCCCATTTGAATATCTACCCTTTTAAGGTCACAAAAGCATGCATACAAGCCATGTGTTACTACTGCACTAGTTCATGTCTACTGAAATCTTGTCATATCAAAGCCTCGCCATACTAGCATTTTCTATAATATGAGAATTTTCCAATTCTCTCAAGTCCTAGTATCCTGGTATACCTATTTATTGATGTGTCAATATGTCCATTCCATAAAAATATAATATGTTGATAAGTCCATTTCTATAAAACTA
Source organism: Pinus taeda (assembly GCA_000404065.3). Lineage (NCBI taxonomy): Eukaryota > Viridiplantae > Streptophyta > Pinopsida > Pinales > Pinaceae > Pinus > Pinus taeda. The sequence continues at coordinate 225,082 of APFE030924020.1, read as the reverse complement.
TGATATACCAATATACCCAATTCCATAAAAATCTAAGCCTTTCCATGTTGCTAGGTCCTTATAATAATATTGTAGCCTCCATATTGGTATTGTTAGTGTATCCCCCTTATTTTTATTTTTGTGCCCGTGTAAACCCGATATTATTATTGTTGTGCCCCATAGAAGCTCGCTATTTGTATTGTTGTGCACCTACATTATTATTGTTATGTAGGCTTTGATTATATTGTGACCCCTTAGACTCCTATATATACCAAGGAGGCCTTGTAATTTTTATCATCCAATAATTGTTCATTTAAGTGATGTAAAGGAGGTTTCCCACTCGAAGAGGCTAATTTTTAAGTAGTTGATATATATTTTCTTCTATTTTGAGATCTGGTTGCATAACATTTGGTATCAGAGTTTTTGATTGTAGGATTTTGTTGCTTCAAACTCGTCATCTTGGAATTTTTACTATAGATTTTTTCTACGAGGATTCAAAAGTTGAAATTTTGACCACCTCGAAATGAACCCTTGGTGAACTTCATGTAAAATTTTCAGATCTTGGTTCAATATATTTTTTTAGAAATGGTCTGAATAATTTAGGTTTTTTGCATGCTCCAAAATTCAGTCTTAAACAGGGTACCTAGAGACAATTGTCATAACTTTCTTTATGAGCGTCGGATTTGAATTTCCTAAAAAGTGAATAAAATTACACGAACTGTAGTTTATCGTGTATTATTTTCAGGTATGAAGATTGGAACAATGACACTTGGACTTCCATACATATATGTTTTACTAAACCAGTCCATAATCAAGTCATGGGAGATTGGGAATAACTTTTTCTTGAAGACTTCAATCTCGATCTGCGTTATGGTGTTGGAGAGAAGACTCAAAGGGATACCATAGGGAAAATTTTCAAACCTTGGAGAGCTGAAATTATAGAGATACAACAGTTTGAATATTGAGCTCCTAAAAGCAAGAAAAATGTGTGTTTTTTATTTAATTGCATAACCTTTGTTCAAAAAATCAGTTTGAAGTGACTTAAAGGGCATATTGAAGCATAGATATCAATATTTGGTTCTGAATTCCTACCAAAAAAAATATTCTACACCCATTAAGCCCTCATAAATCTCTACAATGATGCATGAAGAGGAAGAATTGCAATATGATATATCAAAATTATGGGACGAAGTGCAACAATTGTTTCTCTCACAAATAGCAACCAAATATGAACTAAAAGGGGACATGGATGGTTTAAAAGGAGGCATGGATGGTTTAAATGTGACATGGATGGTATAAAAATTGACATAAATGGTTTAAAAGAAGACATGTATGGTTTGAAGGAAGGTTTGGCAAAGTTGCTAGAAGAAGGGATTCCTAGTGATGATAAGGTATTTCATGAATCATGAAGAGAAAAAACGAACTCTGAATCATGATTTTAGAGACTCCAACTTTTGGTTGAAGACCAACCACATTCTAAAGATCAATAAGAGTAATTTTCATGGAAAGTATCTGGTAACATGGATATTATAGATGGAGCAATATTTTGATTTACACGATGTGCAACACACACAAAAGGTACACATTGCATCTTTATATTTACAACCCAATCAGTTTGTATGTTATCTATGGCTTTTTTCTCGTAAATCACTTGTAACTTAGTCAATTTATATGGAGGAAATGATAGCACATTATGAGGATATAAAGAGAAACACTTTCTTTATCCAATTGATAAATCTCAAACAAAAGGGTTCAATAGCGAAGTACATTGAGGACTTCCAAAAATTGAAAATCGGGGTAACTGATATTCCATAGGAGCATAGGATTGATTTCTTCATATGGACTTTAAAGGATAACATACAACATGATTTTCTCCTTTGGGAACCTAATTCATTAGAGACAACATTCAGGGTGGCAAGAAAAGTTGAAATCAAAATTATGGCAACAAGTCTAGCAATCACAACTATAAAGATGGAAGTGTTGTTCCTCTTAGCCTCCCACAACCTACAAGGTTGACACCATAAAAACTACAGGAAAAAAGAGAGAAAGGTCTTTGTTACGGTTGTGATAGAAAATACACTAAAGGTCATAAGTGTGCTGAAAAAAATTATTTTACATAGATTATGAAGAGGAGGAAAAAGAGGAACAAGAAGCATCAAAATAAGAGGATATACACCAAGAACCAACCCCAAAGAAAGAAGAAATGAATCTGATTATATCTTGTAATGCATTGGCAAGAATTACCAAAACTCAAACTCTCAAGAGAGAAGGATATATCAAGAAGAAAAAGGTAATAGTGTTGATTTATTTAGATAGTACCCATAATTTTATTCATTGTAAGATAGCCAAGGTATTGAATTTCTTTTTATATCTAACACCAGAGTGTCAAGTGATGGTTGCAAAAGGAGGAACTATAAAATTATTTGGAAAGTGTCATAATATCTACCTAACCATGGGAGAATAGGTATTGAATAGTCAAATTATTTCCATTAGAATGGGTGGTGTTTATGTTCTACTAAGAATCCAATGGTTACAATCTGTTGGGTAGTGGAGGTCCTGCGTAACAGTTTTGGGTCTAATCGCCTAGAAGTTAGGATAAAAATATTGTAAATCTCTGAAATATGCAGAGTGTGAAATGTAAAAAGTTGATTCAAAGGGTTGTCTGCCCAAGAAATAATATAGAATAATAGGAAGTAAGTCAGTCCGCGAACCATAGGAAGGTATAAATAGAGCGCGGCTCTATGGGGAGAAGTCAGTTCTTTTGTGGGTGTGATCTTGGATCTAAATTGTAATGGGTCTTTGAGTAGGACAGTTTGAAGAGTCTCTAAGTCTGAGTCAAGGGTTTGGGTAATGGATAGAGGCTCTGCTGCTGTGTGCGCAGAAGCTTGGAAGAGTTTGCAGTTGTGTGCGCGGACCCCTACAGCTGAGTGCGCAGGGAAGATCTGGATGTATTGGTGAGAAAGTGGAAATAAAGATAAGTTGCTTCTGTAATTCTGCGTTAAATCTGAATTATCACGGATTTGGCTTCTTGTATGGCTAAAATAACTGTTTGATCTATGCGCATATGCTTGTGTATGAATGTATGTGAATCAGATTATTCTAAGTGCGCGAATTGGTTAAATCTGATAAATATTTTCTTAAAGATCACAATAAGTAGATTGACTACATAAACAACACGATAATAAGTAGTAAGGATTATTCTGAGTTTAGATCTGCGAGAAACAGAGCAGCATGAAACTGCGAAATGGTGTGCAAACCCTCCAGACCACATCTAGACATCCCAAGGGTGTGGAAACTTGGTTCTAACAATCTCCCCTGCTACCTCGGGTGAGACCTCAGTCCGTTGTCTACGGGATTTTGCCGAAAGGGCTTGGTAGCTGCGGGATTTGTTTGGCTAAATAATTTTTCTGAACCTGGGTCAGGCCGATATAAGCCAACAAATGGTTCTATTGCCAAGACTAGGATCTGCCTAAGGGGTGTCTGATGTGGAACACAGGGACTCTGTAGAAAAAGAATTAAAGGATCAAAGGGACCAGGAGAAGTAGTAGTTCAGAGTATGGTGGTAGAGTTGACAATGACAAGCACGATCCAGCTACCGATATTCAAAGGAGTAGGAAGTGAAGACCCAGAACAATTTTAGTCCGTGTTGACCTTAGTATGGAATGCACATAGGATTGCAGATGATAATATCATAAAGGTTACTTTAGTTAGCGCGCTGCAGGACCAGGTGTTGACATGGTAAATAAAGTACTCTAACGATCACCCAACTATGGGGATAGAAGAAATCCAGACCGAACTAAAGAAATATTTTAGCTGGCCAAAGTCAGAAACATAGTTGATCATAGGGTTCAAAGAGATCACGATGATGCCTGGTGAAACCCCATGGGATTTGAACCAAAGACTGAAGAGCACTATTCACGAGGCTAACATGACATTGATAGATGCACATCATTGCGCTTGGTTTATGGCACCCTTAACACCACATCTGAGGACGACTTTGTCACAACAGAAGATCTCAACCCAGGCTGAAGCATTAGAAACAGCGATGAGGTTGCACGAAACTCCGTTACAAGACCAGGGGTTGGGAGTTTAGCAAATCCAAGCGCAGATCCAAAATTTGTGTTTGGAAATGAAGAAGTTAAAACAAGAACAAGCACTGCGACCAGAAGTCTGGGAGGAAGTATGGTGTATAAAGTGTAGGAGCCAGGGGCACGATAAAGATCACTGCTCGGTCTCAGTGAATTATGTGGCAACGGGGGACCAATACCATTGCAACCAGAGGCACAGGCAGGGTCAACACAACAACCCTGCTCTGGTGTGCAATCTGTCAGATAGGAGGAAAACACAACACTGATAATTGTCATCTACTGCCAAAATACAACCAGACCCCCAGCAGCTATTTTGCAACTTTTGCAGATCGATGGGCCACTAGGAAAGATATTGTCGTAGCTACCAATTATTAATGGACCAACCACCTGCTTACAGAATGTAGACTGAGGTGCAAGGTCAGGATCCAACTATGGCAATTGCGCACGGTGGGTTCCAGGGCCATGAACGAGGACGGGGCAGAATGGGGCCAGGGAGGGGTCGCAGGCAACTAATCTGTTACAACTGTGGAGGTCCAGGACATTACGCGCAGGATTATACCAACCCAACTAGAATTTCATGTAGTTATTGTGAGTAATTTGATCATGAGCAGATAGATTTCCCTACGTTGATAGCACAGATTCGTGAAAAAAGGGTAGCACAACCAACCGCGACTTAGAACATGCAAATGATAAGGGCCGAACCCCGCGAGGAAGATCCCAAAGTAAACATGGTACTTAGGAGTGGCACAACCACAGAAGCAGATAAAAGGAACTTAATTAAGGAAGACACAAGGGTTGGTAAGGAGACATATCTGGAAGCTAGGGAGAGCTTCGCGGAGGTCTCTACCTCAGGTAGTAGGGATGAGCCTGAGCCGGACAGGGATCCCTCGATGATAACTACCTTTTTAGAGACATGTATAAAATTGCTTCGTGACAACAAGGCAATTGAAGGCTTATAGGAATTCATAAATAGATGCACAGGATGGGGTGAACCTCGCGTAGTTTGAAAGTTGGGGAGACATGCATCACAGAGCGGGAGGGAAATGCGAATGACAGTGCAGATTGGTGATTATGAGTTGGATCAGGTCATTCTGGATCTGGGCTCAGATGCCAACGTACTGCCTAAATAGACTTGGGAGTGCATGGGTAAGCCTACACTACAATGATCCCCTATCCAATTGGGGATGGCAAACTAGTAGAAGGTCCTGCCCATGGGAAGGCTACAAGGAATTATGGTAGATATTGATGGCGCAAGTACTCGGAAAGACTTTAAAGTGATTGAAATCATGGATGAAACTACACCTTATCCTGCGTTGTTAGGAATAGACTAGGCCACCGACATGAATGGGGTTATAAATTTAAAGAAGCAAACAATGATATTTGAAACAAAGTCGCTCCGTGTAGTCGTTTCGCTAGATCCGGCTGAAGGACTGATCAGACGGTATCTACAGAATTGTTACACAAAGGCAAGAATGGGTCAAGACAATAGAGGATAGAAGAATATCACAGGGCTATGTAGAGTCCTGTACCACCAACTCAGATGAAGAAGATGAGTGGTGGCATAACAAGTTGAATGGAGTGACCACGCTACACTGCAATATGGTGACTAAATCTATGTACTATGTAAGGGCCCAAGATTGCAAATTTCTGACATATGATGGGCTGACAATAATAGACAAATTCCTGACCAAATTTGAAATCATAGTACCAGAGCACCAACAGTTTGATGCGTTGACGTGGGTGTTTCATGCAACACCTGCGTGATGGTGGGGCACACATGAAGGGACTTTTGAAGGTTGGTGCGACTGCAAGCACATGATGAAGATCAGATTTAGGAAGCTGGAACTACGCATATTGGAGAAATACAATGGATGTGATGACCCGCGCATGCACCTTACCAAATGGATCAAAGCCTACGGAGAGGAACCTCAACCAGAATGGGTGCACTTATTTTATCACACCCTGGACGTCATTCCCAGAAAATGTGCTACCGAAGCGGAGCTCCGGCATGACACAGGCGAGTGGGATATCTTGTGTGAAGGGTTTTTGTTGACATTCCACTTTGAAGATCAATGGATTGATCCCATGGACGACGTGTTATAGTTAGTAAATGCCACCACTTTTAAGATACCACTGGAACCAGAAGAAACTGTGTAGCCCGACTGGTCACGACAACTGAGCCAGGCTCTCGAATGCTATAATGTCTAGGTAAAAGATGATGAGGACGATCCACGAAATGTCAATATTCCGGAATCAGAAGGAACCCGTGAGGTGCGCGGGCCCGAAATCGAAGATCCAGATATCATGGCGCCATTGAAAATGAAACAATTCAATATTGGAATAGAAGAGGAGCCGAAGTATGCAATGCTTGGGGACTATTAGGACTATGCCACAGTGGATAAGGTCATTGTATTTCTTCGGGAATATCGAGATTTATTCCCAACAAAAATCATAGAGCTAAAAGGGATCCTAGGAGACCTAGGAATGATGAAGATAACGTTGAAGCTAGACATGAAACCAATTAAGCAGCGACCCTACCAATTGAATCAAAAATATAAAGCAAAGGTCCACGAAGAATTGGACAAGATACTGGCAGCAGGAATCATTGAACCAGTCGAGGAGTCTGACTGGGTAAGTCCGATGGTTGTGTAGGAGAAGAAATAGAATGGTGAGATTCGCATCTACATGGATCTCAGGAAGATCAATGATTCCTGTGTTAACAATCTGTTTCCAACACCATTTACAGATGAGGTACTGGAAAATGTGGGGGGGCAAGAAGCCTACTCCTTCACGGATGGGTTCTCAGGATACCACCAGATCAAGATCGCACTAGAGGATAGAAGTAAAACAACGTTCGCCACCGAATGGGGTTGATTTCAGTACACGATGATGCCCTTTGGACTGAAGAATGTGCGGGCTATATTTTCGCAAATTATGGTAGCGAAATTCAAGGAATTTATACACAAGTTCTTAGATGTCTATCTTGATGACTAGACCATGTTCGAACTGGTTAAGAAATATGTAGCAAGCTTACGGTTAATGTTGGATACTTGCCACCAACACCAGATTGCGCCAAACCTAAAAAATTGTACTTTTCTTGTCCCATTCGGGAACCTACTAGGCCATGTGGTCTATAAGCAAGGCCTGATGGTGGATCCAGCAAAGATCGTTGTCACACTCAATCTTCAAGCACTGCAAAGTGTCAAACAACTATGCGCCACATTGGGACACACAAGCTACTATCGGAAGTTCATCAAAAGCTATGCCCAGATCACAGCTCCAATGGAATAGTTGCTAAAGAAGGATGCTACTTATTGCTAGAACGAAGAATACAACAAAAGTATGGAGATGCTTAAGGAAAATATGGCATCTGCCCCTATACTGGTCTTTCCAAAATGGGACGTCGAATTTCATGTGCATGTCGACGCATCATGTATCGCATTGGGGGTGGTACTTACTCAACCAGGAGCGGAGGGAATTGACCATCCAATTGTGTTCGCAAGTTGTCGATTGTCAAAAGCTGAAAATAATTACTCCACTACTGAGTGAGAGGGATTAGTGATGGTATACGCACTTCAAAAATTCCATCACTATCTTCTCAGAGGCCACTTTAAGATGTATACCGAACATTCTGCATTAAAATACCTAGTGAATAAGCCTGTGTTGGGGGGGCGCATTTGTAGATGGTTTATGCTATTCCAGGAATATGACTTTGAGGTCATCGTAAAGCTGAGATGTCTAAATATAGGCCAAGATCACCTGTCCTGAATTGAGACCAATGAAGAGCCCACAAATTTAGAGGATGGACTCCCGGATGCACAGCTACATGCGATGCGCATAGTGGATGGCCATTTTGAGGATATCATACATTTCTTAATTAAAGGATCCGCACCGTAGGGATATTATGTTCAACAGAATAAGGAATTAGTGATACACACAACAGAATTTACCTTGATTGAAGGACACCTCTACAAAATGGGCAACGTTGAAATATTACGTAGGTATATCCTAGAGTTCGAGCAAGGACAGATCCTGGCCGAAGCACATGGGGGGGTTGCTAGCGGACATTATGTGGGTCGTGCCATAGCTTAGAAGATTCTTCGCACAGGATTATGGTGGCCCACTCTGCATCAAGATTCGAAAGCATATTGTTGAGCCTGCGACGTATGTCAACAGATAGGGAAACCATCGCGGGGAGATGAGATGTCGCTCTAGCCACAGATGATGCTACAACCATTCGAGAAGTGGGAAATTGACTTCATAGGACCCATTGAGCCGTGAGGGAAGATAGGTATGTGTTATATCATCATTGCGATAGAATATTTGACCCGATGGGCAGAGACACATCTAGTTAAGGACTACACGGCTGTGACAGCTGCGAAATTTTTTTTCGAGAACATACTGACAAGGTTTGGGTGTCCCAAAATTCTCATGAGCGATCGAGGAATGCATTTTCTGAATGAAATTATTAGCGTACTCATTGAGGAATTCAAAATATATCACCAACAGAGTACGTCGTACCACCCACAAGCGAATGGGACCATTGAGGCATTCAACAAAATCTTGGAGACCACATTGACCAAGGTCTGTAATGCGCAGTGAAATGATTGGGACTTGCGCATCCCTGTTGAGCTATGGGCATACTAAACCACACGCAAGAAGCTGACGGGCAAGACACCTTTTCGATTAGTCTATGGAAAGAAGGATGTTATGCCTATGGAATATATTGTGCCTAGTCTACGGATCAAGGCAATAACAGGAATGGTTGTTCATGGGGCTTTGGAGGAATGGCTCACACAGCTAGAAGAACTAGAGGAGGAATGGTTTTTGGCTAGATTTCATCAGCAAGTACAAAAACAGCGCAATAAAGCGTGGCATGATCACCATATCAAGGTGCGCACCTTCAAGGAGAATGATCTAGTATTGCTATATGACAGAAGTTCAAGAAATTCCCTGGCAAACTTCAAATGCATTGGTTGGGACCCTATGTCATCAAACAAGTTACTGATGGAGGCGCGGTTCAGCTTGCCAAACTCAATGGAGACCCCTTCCTGGGCCGAGTGAATGGCAGTCACCTGAAGCTCTACACGGGCCGGCCACCCGCCTGACTAACCATTCGAGGGATAGTCTCACCACTCCAACCAGTTGAAAGAGAGCACGGGACGATAAAGCAATCTAGGGAAAAGAAGCGTGATTGCCAGGATACATGTAGATTTGGCCAAAGGCCGTGGTCGCGCAGCAAGGAGTACGCTGATGCATTGCTAAGAGGAGAGGTGACCGTTCCTGTCACTATTCATGACATGATGTTTGCATTATGGAAAAAGGGAGCAGGCAGTGGGCAATTAAGAGAAGGAGTACGAGTCAAATATGGAACGAGCTGCCACAGATTTTACATGAGGATTACAGACCAGGCGGGAACTAGTGAATTTGAAATTTGAGTCGCTTATAAATCACCAAGGGGCATCCACTGGGCGACCTACACTTCTGGAAAACATATGTTGGTTATCAATATGGAACTTTTCATTATCTCTTTACAAGGAGTAAACCCAAGGGTGGTGATATCACCGATGGGAAGGCATGACTCTCTAAGGACCATGGTGCTGACAACTAAGGGTGTCCTGTAGTGTGCAACATCAATAGTAGGGGATGTACCGGAAAAGGGGAGACACAAAGAAGAATTGGTCTGGGTGTCGTCGCCCCGCCTAGGGGCAGGCTGGCGAGCTATAACAAAACAGAGAAAGGATGGCACGACGAAGACCACTAGTAGCAATGCAGTTCATACGTCATCTTTGAGGCACCTTGAGGATTGGGATTTCGCGGACAGCAGCAAAGGTCTCGTAAAATTGCAACACAAGCTGCAGCAGGTAGTGCGAAGAATAGATACGAAGGTCGGAAGTGGCTATGGTGGTACTAGGAGGTCCCATATGTAGCTTCCCTGCTCGAGCTAAAATCCTATGAGGAGGTGTTATATGTTAACCGAGCAGAGCAAAATGAGCATTATCAATCGTAAGAATAGGAAGAAACAATGAAGCATGAGTCAGATGAAGCGTTGTAGGAGACAATGAAGAAGTAGTAGGACGATGAGCATCACTCAGAAGGAGGTGAACCATGAACCCAAGGTAGCGTGTCTTACTACACCAATGAGTGACTCAGGACGATTCACAATGATTTTGTTGGGGGATTGTTGGGTATTGCAGGGCCCACGTAACAGTTTTGGGTCTGATCGCCTAGAAGTTAGGATAAAAATATTGTAAATCTCTGAAATACACAGAGCGCGAAACATAAAAATTCAAGTCAAAGGGTTTTCCTCCCAAGAAATAATATAGAATAATAGGAAGTAAGTCGGTCGGCAGACCATAGGAAGGTATAAATAGAGCACGGCTCTATGGGGAGAATGCAGTTCTTTTGTTGGTGTGATCTTGGATCTAAATTGTAATGGGCCTTTGAGTAGGACAGTTTGAAGAGTCTATAAGTTTGATTCAAGGGTTTAGGTAGTGGATAGAGGCTCTACAGCTATGTGTGCAGAGGCCTGGAAGAGTCCATATCTATGTGCGCGGGCCCCTGCAGCTGAGTGCGCAGGGAAAATCTAGATGTATTGGTGAGAAAGTGGAAATAAAGATAAGTTGCTTCTATAATTCTATGTTAAATCTGAATTATCACAGATTTGGCTTCTTGTATGGCTAAAATAATTGTTTGATATATGTGCATATGCTTATGTATTCTTATGTATGAATGTATGTGAATCAGAGTTTGTTCTAAGTGCGCGAATTGGTTAAATCTGATAAATGTTTGCTTAAATATCACAATAAGTAGATTGAATACATAAACAATGTGATAATAAGTAGTAATGATTATTCTAAGTTCGGATCTGTGCGAAACAGAGCAACGCGAAGCTGCGGAATGGCACGCAAACCCTCCAGACCACATATAGACATCCCAAGGGTGCGGAAACCTGGTTCCAGCACTGCGGGATTTGTTTGGCTAAATAATTTTTCCAAACCTGGGTTAGGCCCATATAAGCCAACACAATCTTTGGGATGATAGCTTTTAATTTTCAAGAAATTTTCTTGAATTTGTTTTGGGAAGGAAAGGAAATTGAATTAAGAGGTATGGCATGGAAACCAGGGATTAGATAGTCAACTCTAATGGCATGAAGAACTTTTGAAGAAATAAAAATGGGGTGTAATTGCATAATTATTCTCACTAGAGGTTTAAACATTGAAATCATTCATTTCACTAGATCTCCAAAAAGCCTTGGACAATCATTCCAAGGTGTTTGAGACTCCCAAAGGCCTCCCACAGATATTATGATCATTCTATTCATTTGATTCCAAGAACCGTTCCTCTAAACATCAAGCCTTACAGATATCCCTATGCCCAAAAGAGTGAAATTTAATGTATAATTGTTGAAATGACAGAGGCCCGTATAATTCAACCTAGCCAAAGTTCTTTCTCTTCTCCAATACTAGTGGTACATAAGAAGGATGGATCATGACATATGTGTCCAGATTATAGGGAGCTCAACAAGATCACTATTAAAGATAAATTTCTCATTCCTGTCATTGATGAATTATTGGATGAATTACATGGAGCAATTTACTTCACCAAGTTGGATCTTCATTCATGATATCATCATATTAGAATAAAGATTGAAGACTGAATACATTCTAAAAACAACATTCAGAACTTATGAAGGTCATTATGAATTATTGGTCATAACTTTAGGCCTTACTAATGAACCTTCCACATTTTAAGTTTTGATTAATTCCATCTTTCAAACACTTCCTTAGAAAATTTGTGTTAGTATTTTTTGATGATATACTAATATGTAGCAAGTCTTGGAATGATCATGTTTAACATGTTGACAAGGTGCTCAAACTATTGGAGGAAAAACAATTATATGCAAAAACCTCCAAATGTTTCTTTGGAGTACAAGAGGTGGAATATTTAGGTCATATTGTATCTCATGAGGGTGTTGAGATAAACACTAACAAAATTAAAGCCATTAAGGAATGGAAAATCTCCACAACCCTAAAGAGTATTTGAGGATTACTCAGGTTGGCAGTGTATTATTGCAAGTTTTTTAAGAATTATGGGAGAATAGCAGCACCTGTAACAAAATTACTGAAGAAAGATGCATTTTCTTGGACCCCAATAGAAACAAAGGCCTTTGAACATATTAAAGAGGAAATGTGTCAAGCACTAGTCTTAGCTACACTAGACTTCACAAAAACCTTTATTGTGGAATGTGATGCCTTGAAAAATGGAATTGGTGTTGCTTTAATGCAAGAAATAAGACCCATTTCTTTTTAAATTCGTCTAATCAAGGGAAATCATTTACACAAACATACTTATGAGAAGGAAATGTTGGCAATACATGCACTAAAGCAATGGAAGCCTTACCTAATGGGAAGACACTTCAGGGTAAAAATAGATCATGATAGTTGTAAAAAAAATTTGGAACAAAGATTATCTTTAGAAGAGAAGCAAAAATTGGTCAGAAAGATGTTTGGTTATGATGTTGAAAGCATCTACAAAAAAGGGAAGAAAAATGTTGTTGTAGATGCACTCTCAATAAAGGATGAGGATGTGGAAGAATTTCTTTGTACCATTTATATTATCCAACCTAATTGGATAAATGAAGCAAGGGATGAACGGAAGAATGACAAAGAGGTGTGGACACTCATTCAAAAGTTGCAGCAAGAACCTAGTACATTCTACATTTATCTAGAAAAATGATTCATTATGGTATAAATATCACTTATATCTATGTAGAAATTCCCAACTCAAAAAAAAATATGTTCTTTTGGAATTGCACACTTCCTACTTCGGAGGGAACTCGGGATTACTAAAAATTTACTACAGGGTCAATAAGGAATATTTTGGGATAGACCTTAAATTTGATATTCATAAATTTGTGGCGAAATGTTTGGTTTTCCAACAAATAAAGTTGAGACAATTAAGACCTTGGGTCTGTTACAACCTTTACCCATTCAAATTTAGCATTGGGAGGAGGTCTCAATGGATTTTATCACAATTTTACCCAAGTCCAAAGGGAAGAGTGTCATCGTGGTGGTAGTTGATAGACCTACCAAGTATGCACACTTTTGTACATTATCTCTTCCTTTTAAAGCCAATATAGTTGCTATTGCATTTATGGAAACAATTCAAAAGCTACATGGAAACCCAAAGATTATTGTAAGTGGTAGAGATCCCATTTTCACTGGAAAGTTTTGGACAAAATTATTTTCTTGTCTTGGTACTCAATTAACTCATAGCTCATATTATCATCATCATACTGATGGGAAAACTGTGATAGTGAATAAATGTTTAAAAGGATATCTTCGTTGATTTGTATATCATAAGACAACATAATGGGTCAAGTGGTTACCTCTAGTTGAATGGTGGTATAACACTTCCATACTGCAACAAAAATGACCCCATTTATGGCACTTTATGGATATCATCCATTGTCCATCACAACATCTTTAAGAGAAAATTCTAAGGTTCAAGTAGTGGAAGATCACATTGAGCATCAACAACAAGTTATCCAACTCTTAAAGGATAACCTCACTCTAGTGCAGAATCGAATGAAACAAGAGGCAAATCAACATTGCAGTGAAAGATGTTTTGACGTAGGTGATTGGGTATTTTTATGGATACAACCATACAAACAAATGTCCCTCAAGCACGCTAAGAAGGATAATAAATTATCACCCAAGTACTATTGTCCTTACAAGGTGTTGCAAAATATTGGCACTATGGCATACAAATTAGAGTTGTCTGCATCTTCTAGAGTACACCCAGTTTTCCATGTTTCATGCTTAAAGAAGGTTATCGATGACAATCTCATAGTTCAAAGAATATTGCTAGAACTTAATGAAGAAGGAAAAATAATATTGGAGACTGAATCAGTCACAGAAACAAAAACCCTACAGCTATGTAATCAATTAATTTCAAAGTATCTCATTAAGTGGAAGAACTTACCCATTTAATATTCCACATGTGAGGATGGTAATTTTATACAGAAGCATCCATAACTACTCAAGCATTGAGGAAAACACTTTTTTTGAAAGAGAGGGGCATGTTAGGTCCCTATAATACTAGTGTCGCCTCCCTATTTTTATTGTTAATGTATCCCCATTATTGTTATTGTTATGCCCATGTAACCCCCATAATGTTATTGTTGTGCCCCATAGAAGCCCATTATTGTTATTCTCATTCCCTTACAATATTATTGTTATGTAGGCTCTAATTATATTGTGACTCCTTAGACTCCTATATATACCAAGAAGGTCTTGTCACTGGTATCATCCAATAATTTTTCATTTATGTGATGTAAAGGAGGTTTCCTCCTCGAAGAGGCTAATTTTCAAGTCGTTAATCTACCTTTTCTTCTATTTTGAGATCTAGTTGCATAACACATGCCAAGGCCTAGTAGTCCTTTAAGCCCCTCCTTCTTCTTGGCTCTTGGTCATGGCTCTCATTGGGCCATGTGACTAGGGACTAAGGTTGAGTCTTTCCAAACTCCAAATTTCAAGTATAACCAAAAAAAATTGCTCAAATTATTTCTAATATGCATATCTCTTCAACATCTTCTAAGAGTGGAAAAACCATTTCCTTTGACTAAGAAACTTCAAGCATCTCACTTTCAACACTTAAAAAATAGAGAGGCATGTTTGCATCTCATCACCAAAGAAACAAGGTCCCCTCAAGTAAAGAAGGATTTCCAAACTTCTCATTCACAGTAGGGAGAGAAGCCAAAAATGCTCTAAACCACCACTAGTCTGGCAAGGACCAACCCTATTGCAACATACTAAAGATAGTTGACATGTATACAAATCATACAAGTTCACTTCCCTAGTATCATATACACAATAATTCATCATGACAACTATCATGAAATAGTAAATACATGCAACTACTATAGCCAAGGCTAGGGCCTCTTAATTTATGAACATACAACACACAACAGTCATAAATATCATGTGTGAAAGGTGTACATTGCATACAACATTCGTTCATGAAAGGGAAAATAAACAACATTTAAGCATATTGAACATTACACTTATCTCACTTGTCATACATATTCAATAACTAGCATGATAACAACTTTCAACCTGGCATTACATACACAGTGAAACAACATGGCATTAAGCATGAAGCATTAAAAAACATTAAAATTTCATTTAGAAATAAGGAATACACTAATATATTTCACTTAGGCTTTGTTGGAAACTTATGAAGGGATAGATTGTCCACCAAATTATAGGGACAAATACACCGCAAGTTTCTTGCAGTTGGCCACCCTTGATCTAGATCTGTTGTCTAAAGGATACTTCACTTAGGGAATTTCAAAAATTATTCAATTCATGGGATAGAGTGTGAAGACAATTCTACTTCACTTTCAGGAAATGGGGATGAAACCTATCAAGTGTTGATTATGGTCTAATCACATGGAAAACGTATGGCCATTAAGGGCCAACATAGGACAAAAGGAAATCCCTTCTCAATGTCCTACGATTCCTTAGAAATTATCCTCCTCTTGAGTTCTTCACTTGCAAAAATAACCAAATAGTAAAGTTCCTTTTGGTCTACCCAACTCATCCTGAGGGCCTTCTCACTAGTTTCCTCATCTAACACAATTCAAGCAAGGACATTGTGGTTCAATTTCCAAACACAAGTTCACAAGCCATCTGCACATGATAGGTTTAAGGTTCACACTCAGTATCTAACTCTAGTTAGCATTCTACAACAACACACTTCTCTCTGTCTCCAATTGCTCCCATTTCTTGACTCCCCTCACAAACAGTATTTCATGCATGAAAGGTATAAGGTCCTTCCTCGAGCTACAAATCCTATGGGGACCCTATTGTCTAAGACAAAGCCAAATTCCAGTACCTCCTCCCCCATCTCTCTCATAATTTTATAGCAGTCAGTTATATCAACTAGAACATCAAGGATCATAATCATTAATTTAAGGAAATATAAGAAACTGCTCAATCCCCCTTACAAGGTTCCTTAAGAAATTTATCCTTTTAGACAATGAGATCCATATAGGCTAGTTTTTATCTTCATCTTCAACTATTTATAGTTTAATTAATAAGATATTTACATCAAACAAGTATGGAAATCTAGTAATTCAACATTGTCATCCTTTAATTATATTTACAAAACCTGGGGATGAAAAAAGGATACTACAATCCCCTCCCCCTTAAAGGAACATTTTCCTTAGTGTTATACTATCCATAGAATTGAATATATATAGTATACAAAAATGGGTATGCCTTTTTCATGGCACCCTCTAGTTCCCGTGTTGCTTCATCTAGTCCAAAGTGGATCCATTGCACCTTAACCTATATGATGACTTGATTCGTGAGTGTGGTCTCCCTCTTAGTGAGTATGCACTAAGATTCTTATTGGAATTCTCCTTTGAGTTCCACTTGTATCAAATCCTAATCAATAATGTGATTAGCATCGTGTATGTATCTTTTAAGGAATGATATATGAAATTCACCATGTGCCTCCAATATGGGAGGAAAGGCAAGTTTGTATGCCATTAGCCCTACCCTCTAAAATATCTAGAAGGATCCATGGTATCTTGGTTCTAATTTTGCACACAATCCCACTTTTAAGGAACTTCTCGTTGGCATAATCTAGAGATATACATGCCCTCGCACTCAAAATTCCTTATGAATTCTATTATGGTATGCATAGCTCTCTATCAATATTAAGCTACCTTTAATTTATGGTTTATGTTGATTACTTCATGTTCCATTTCTCTTAACATAACTGGCCCAAGTGTGACTCTATCCATTAGATTATCCCAATTAATTGGGATAGTTCATTCCCTACCAAACAACGCTTCAAAATTTATCATCTTTAACAACTCCTGATAGCCTTTATTGTAAAAAAATTCTTCCAAAGGCAAAAAATATTCCCACCTCTTAGGTTGGTACATAACATACATTCTAAGTATTTCTTCCAATATTCATTTCACCCTTTATGTTTTTCCATCAGTTTCAGGGTGTTAGCCTATAATAAATGCTAATTGGGTTCCAAAACCTATAAACAAGGCCTTCCACAAACTTCAGATAAACTTTGCATCCCAATTAGATATGATATTCTTGGGCATGTCATGGAACATGAAAATATCCTTCATGAAAATCTAAGTAATGTCAGAGGTATAGTGTGAATTTCCTTTCTCAACTTATCCACTCCCACCATGACCACACCAGTGAAGAGGCCCATTGATATAACTTCCACTTCCATTCTGTAATTGGTATAGTCTACAATGCTACTAGGTTCTTTCATTCCCTTTTGACATGTTGGCATTCTAAACATATAGCAATACATTCATCAATTTCTCTCTTCATCCTTGGCTAATAATATAGCTTTCTAGAGGTTGTTATCATCTTTTGATATCCACGGTGACTTCCATATGGTGTTATATGAAACTCATCCATTATGAGCTTCTTTAACTTAACTACATTGGTTATGTACATATTACCCCTGTATAATAGAAATTCATCTCCCATTATGATATTTCTGCAAGAATTTACTTACAATCTAAACATGCTAATCTTCTTCTAGTGCTTATTTGATTCGTTCCTTAAATTTTGCCTCACATGTATTAACGATTGTCATGTGTATCACTAGCATACTTCTGTTGAGTGCATTGGGTACTCAGTTTTCATTTCCCTTGATGTGTTTGTTGGAAATAATGCTGAGAGGGTGGGGTGAATCAATATTAGCAAGTCAATAATTTTTCATTTCCATAATCAGATTCATAAATGCTACTTTAGTTAATGGAACTTGCGTGTATACACAACTGTGTTTAAGGAAACTAGCATATATCCTGCAGACTTATGATTCAGTTAATTCATCATATGTTGATCTTTAATCAGTGCATCAAAACCATATAAACAATAACTAGGTATAGTAAAAACAAAATAGACAATCGCACACAAGAACACAAGATATAAGATGGAAACCCAATGTGGATGAAAACCACCTGCTGCAATCATCTCTATCTTCTTTTTAAATTAGAAACTTCTTTTTACAATTTTTGTACTGGTGCAGTCTTATACCAGTACGTAGGCTTCTACCTACAGAAGGTTACAACCTTCTCTCATTCTCCAGCTTCTCCTAGAAGGAAGCTACAACCCCCTAGCTCTTGTACTAGCTGATTTGTGCACTAGTACGTAGGTGCCAGCCTATAGAAAGCTACAACCTTCTCTTTTCTTCCAGGGAACACGTTTCATAAATTTTCAAACTGGATCCATCAATAACATCAAATATATCTACATCAGCCAATATCCTTTGCACCAATCACAACTAAATCAATCAATCACTTTTCAGAATGTTGTAACTAGAATATAGTAACCAGAGCACAGTAACCAAAACTCAAAACACTACAACAACAAATAAAAGCAGCTAAAACATATTTTATAAGGTATACGCTACTTCAATGTGTCGAACCTCCGTGCATACACTCTTTTCACAAGGCGAACCTACATACAAATCTACAAATCAAATTTAAGATGTATACGTTGTTTGGATATACAGAACCAGCGTGTATACGCACCTTTTCTAAAGTGAACCTACGTACAGATCTGTAAATGATGATTTAAACTTTACAACAATTCCAGACTTTAGTTATACCCAGATCATCATATTTATAGATTACAACATGCGCTAGTTATTCAGATAAATTATAAAAAGCCACATAAATATACTTCACTTCAAGCCTTAAGATCATGACCCATTATTAGATCTTATCCTTCATCAAGCGCTAAGGTTCATCCTTGGTTTAGATCCAACTATGCACCATGACCCAATAACCTGTATGCTAGATCTTGCTCTTCATCAGATATTCAATACTTGAGTGCCTTTGCCTAATGAACTTCTCCTCCTTTTATAGTCTTAGGCCTTACTCAATACCATGTACCAAAACCACTTGGGACCAATACCTTGGACCAAATACCTGGGGTCAACACTTCGGACCATATACCTTTGACCAATACCATGGATCAAAATACCATGGACCAAATACCACAAACCAAAACTTAGTTTTCCATCATGTACAAGCCTTTCCTTCTGTGAAAGTGCGTGTGTATGTTATACGCTCCTTTTGGTCTGATAACCCGCGTGTACCCGCAGCTTGGTCAATGGGGAACCTGCGTATACCTTTCTTTCTTTGTTCTATGAGTCTAAACTATGATCTATCATCAGAGTGAGTTGCCATCAAGGACATCACCTATGTCATAGTGGAAAATTTGTGTCATAGTGCCAACAATCTCCCCCTTTGGACTTGATGGCAACCCCAAGTCACTCTCCCCCTTTGTCATCAAAGGCAAAGGGTTATGCTCCCCCTGAGTTCATGCGGATTTCTCTGATATGCTGAAATGTTTTGATTGAGCTCCATGCTCCCCCTGAATATCTGCAAAAAGATGTTCTAAAAGAAGAACATGACTCTATACATACATCATAAATGACCTTCCTATCACCAATGACTCATACATACATCCATCTCCCAACCAAGTGGGGATATACCAAGCTTGACTCATCCACCCAACTAAGTGGGGATATTCCAATTGTTTATACATGTCAAAGCAAGAACATTACATCATCCATCCCATGCATAGTGGGGTAACAAAATAGGTTGTTTCATGACCTTGACATTAAAAGCAATATGCATGACATAGAGACCAAATATCTGAAATAAGACCATGATAGTCATCAACAACTATCATCAGCAGCATTTGTTAATTAGCATCCAGACCAGCAACCATGATTTCCCCCTGAACTTGTTCCACCTGAATAAAAAAAAACTGTGAATTTGTACCAATATCTTCTAAGATAATGCCAACAATGCATTATTAGAAGTATATGTTCCCCTGAACTTGTGCCAGATGATCACCGTTAGACCCATGTCAAACTCCTTTTATCCTAATTCTGGACCACTACTTTTCTTCAAACCAACATATACGGGATTGTATCTATTGAAACCTACGTATGTACGCGGCTATGCTTCATGAAACTCATGTATAACAACTTTTCTCTTAAACAAATAAGTTTTAGCAGCAAGATGATCCATCAACTACTCCCAGCTTCTATCTGAGATATTCAAGTGTCTCTCTGGGCAGTGGTTTGGTGAATATATTAGCAACCTATTCTTTGGAGGGAACATACTCCAATTTAACCTTTTGTTCAAGAACTTGTTCACGTAGAAAATGATATTTGATGGATATGTGCTTGGTCTTCAAATGCATGACTGGATTCTTTGAAATACTGATGGCACTTGTATTATCACATATAACAGAGATGGGTGGAGTACAAGTGATCTGAATGTCTTCCAATGTTTGCATCATCCAGAGGAGTTGTGTGCAGCAAGATGCAACAACCACATATTCTACTTTAGTTGTAGATAATGCAATTGAACTTCGTTTCTTGCTAAACCAAGAAATTAATCTGGAACCCATATAGAATGCACCACCACTAGTGGTTTTTCTATCATCAACGCTTCCTACCCATTCTGCATCTATATATGCATGAAGTGTAAGATCTGTATCTCTAGGATACCATAAACCAAAATTCTATGTTCCTTGAAGATATTTGAAAATCCTTTTGACTGCCTGAAGGTGTGATTCCTTTGGATTTGCTTGGAATCTTCCAACTATTCCCATTGTATGCATGATGTCTGGTCGGGTACCTGTTAGATAAAGAAGACTTCCAATCATGGATCTGTAGGTTGGTTGATGTATTGTTGTTGATTCATCATTTGAGCAGACACTGCATCCTGTTATCATTGGGGCACATACTAGTTTCGAATCTTCCATGCCATATTTTTTCAAGATCTACTTGAGATATTTGGTTTGTGACAGAAAAATACCATCTTTATTTTGTTGAACTTGTAGGCCAAGAAAATATGTAAGCTCACCAAGCAAGGACATTTCGAATTCTTGCTACATTACTGAAGCAAGATTCCGACTCATGGCTTCTTCATTGCTACCAAAAATGATATCATCTACATACACAACAAGTATTAGCAATTTATTATTGTCAATCTTTGTATATAGATTGCTATCATCTGATCCTTTTGAAAAACCTTGTTGATGGAAGTATTTGTCAAGATGATAATACTAGGCCCTTGGAGCTTGTTTTAGACCATAGAGAGCCTTTCTGAGTCTGCATACAAGTTTTGCATCATTTCCAAGAATGAATCCGTCTGGCTACTCAATATATACTTCTTCTTCTAAGTCTCCATTAAGAAAGGCAGATTTTATATCCATTTGGTATACTTTGAATTTCTAAAAACTAGAAAGAGCAAGGAACATTCTTATGGCTTCAAGTCTAGCAACAGGTGCAAAAGTTTCTTCAAAATATATACCTTCTTGTTGATGTATCCTTTACAAACAAGTCTAGCCTTGTTTCTAATAACTTCTCCATTTTCATTTACCTTGTTTTGAATATCCATTTGGTTCCTATGATATTCTTATCATGAAGTCTAGGAACTAATTCCCAAGTATAATTCTTTTCAATTTTCTCAAGTTCTTCATTCATGGCCTTGACCCAAAATTCATCTTTGCATGCTTCATTTACATTTTGAGGTTCGATGGAGGAAAGAAATGCTAAATAGCTTGAAGCTTCTGCAATAATTCTTATTGTCTGCACACCTGCCTCTTTGTGTCCCAAAATTTGAGTCTCTAGAATATTTTTTTGAACATACCTAGATGGAGTCTTTTCTTCTGCTGTTATATGTTCTTTTGGTGCTTCATTGGTTTCTTATTTAGAATTAGTTTGACTTGATGTGGGAGGATAATCCTCATCTTCTCCACAATGTTCGGCTTTCACCTGCTTTGGATTTTTGCATGCTTCATCAACCACAATATCAATACTTTCAATAATTTTCCCATCTTTTATTATAACACTTATATCCTTTACTTCGGGAAGAGTAACCAAGGAGAATGCCTTCATCTGCTCTAGGTTCAAACTTGTCATGTTTTTCATCAGTCCTTTTAATTTAACATTTGCTTCTAAAAACTTTGAAGTACTTTATAGTAGGAGTCTTACCATACCAAAGTTCATGTGGAGTTTGAGTGTTGTTTACCCTAACATTTTCTTGGTTGAGAATAATGATGGCAGCGAATGCAGCATCACCCCAAAAGGTTGCAGGTGTTCCGGACTCATCTAGCATACCATGAGCCATTTGTTTAATAGTTCTATTCATCCTTTCTACCACTCCATTTTGTTGAGGAGTCCTTGCATTGGAGAATTTCCTTTTTATTCCATGTTCTTCACAAAAGTCAAAGAATTCATCTGAGGTAAATTCCCCTCCTCGATCAGATCTGAGGCATTTGATTTTGCAATCTAATTCATTTTCAACCAAGGCTTTGAAGGCTTTGAATTTTTCAAATGCTTCATCTTTATGCTTTAGAAGCCCTATCCAACACATTCTAGAAAAATCATCAATGAACAATATAAAGTATTCCTCTCCACAAGGTGACTTTTTCCTTGATGTCTCACATAAATCAGTATGAACAAGTTCAAGAGGCTTACTAGCTGATCCTTCCTTTTCAGGGAAGTGCACTCTGGTTTGCTTACCAAATTGACATGATTTTCATTTTGTATTTTCTAGGATGCTTATATCAGGAAGATCACGAACAACCTAGAATCTACATGCTTTTCTTATTTGAGAGAAGCTTAGATGCCCCAATCTTCTGTGCCATAGCCAGTTTTCATCATTTTTGCTTAGATAGCATTGTTGTTGTCCTCCCTTGAGTATGTATAAGTTGTTTGGATTTATTATAACTTTGATCACTATTTCTCCTGTATCAAGCTCACGAAAGACACATCCATTTGATCGAAATACTATTTAATTTCCTTGATCACAGATTTGACTTACAATCAACAGGTTATGCTTTAGACCATCAACATACATAACATTCCTAGCATTAACTTTTTCTTTTAAGAGCACAGAACCTTTACCTTTTATGACAGTAGGAGTGCCATTTCCCGAAGAGACCTTCTTTTCCTTTTCTAAGGCATTATATGCCTGAAGTTTTTCTTTATCACTGTCATGTGTTTCGAGCATCCACTGTTGATGTACCACTGATTTTCTTGTCCTTCTACATACAAGGCTATACCACATCTTTCTATTTGTGGTTCTTTCTTTCTCCATATTTTGGGATTCAATGAAGTTTTCTCCTTTTGATATGTTTGCTGAAATTTGCTCCTGCATTCAGATTCTTCATGACCAAAGTTGTTGCAGATAGAGAATTCTATTTCATTTTCAAGAAGAGAAAAGTTATTTTAGGTCCGTTTCATGATCCCCATCACATTCCTTTGATTTCTTTCTTCTCTAATCATGATGGTCTTGTAAGCAACACATTGAACAGATTTGTGTCCATAGTTATGTCATGAAAAACATTGGCCATTAAAGAAGTTCCTGCGATTATTGAATCTACTAACCTGGTGTTTGTAGTTGCTATCAATATTCATTCTTGAAACAGATTGAGTATGATTTACCTGAGGTTGGTTGTAGCTTTTGTTCATCCTTGAAGTAAATTGAGCCTCATTTACCTAGTGATCTGGTTTATGCCTTTGTTGTCGATTGTCAAACTAATCACTGCACTTTGTTGCATCAAGATAGCTTTTAGTGGAGGTTGATGGCTTCTGTGCTTGGGATGCTTCTTCAGTATATCTAAGACATGTCTTTATCAGAGGAGAACACTTCACTTTGATAATTTCATTTAATATTTCTGATCCTTTAGTAAATCTAAAATTGAGAACTTTTGTTTTCCCAATATCCTTTCATAGATCCACAATTTCACATTCTAGTTTTTCATTATGTTTTTCTCTTTCAGCGAGTTGGAATGTTAGAGTATCTATAATCATATTCTTTTCTTCTAAATAGATTTTGAGTTTAGAGACTTCTTCATAAAGGTCATCTTCATCTAAAGCATCCAAGAAATCATCATCTTCAAAATCCATCAGAAGTCTATAGTCATTACTTTTTTCATCTTCATCACTATTTGATAAACCATCATTATCTTCATGCATATAGCAGCTCTTCTTACTTACACTTTGTTTTATATTCCATTTTTCTTATTCCTTACCTTTATCAAGCTTATCTTTATGAGGATATTTGGCAGCATAATGACCGTCTCTTCCACAAGAAAAACATTTGAAGGGTAGTTTACCTTTGAATCTTCTGAAACCCCGTTGAAGGTTCTTGACAAAGTTTGCTTCTTACTCTCCTTCTAAATCATGTCCTGATTCATTGAGTTCTTCTCTTCCTAGAGCTTTTGTAGGTTTTAACTTCGTACAGAAATTACCTATATATGAATTATAAAACACATAAAATAAACAATGCGAGAGAATAACACAAAAAAACACATATACACAGAGATTTTCCCCTCAATCCAAAAATCGGGACTACCAACTTGATTTTTCATTATGTTCCTTTCAATGTTACAATACATATTTATACATGTCGAATCATCCAATACCATGGACCGAAAACCATTGCATCCAAAGCCATGGACAAAAAACCATAGGTAGGTTCGCCCAACCTAATATAGGGTCCAAAAAAAATTTCCAAGGGCACTACCCCGGACCCCGTAGAGGGGGCTACCTGCCTCCCATTGCGCAATCGACGCAACGAAGGGGGGGCTTCGTCCCCCCTCTAACTTCCTAGTTCTCTACGTAGGTTAGTCTTGGAAAGAATATAGCACAACCCAACATTCTCCCACTTGTTGTTTTCTTTCCACAGGGGGCCACAGGAGAGCTTAGTCATTTTTCCAGCCCTGAAATGCCCATTGTTTCTCTACACCAGGAGAACTTCTCAGAGCTCACAGATTTTGTCAATGCATCTGTAGTATTCTTCAAAGTGTCCACCTTTACTAGCAACATCTTTTTGTTTTCTATAATATCCCTTACAAAGTGATACTGAACATCAATGTGCTTTGTCTTTGAATGATAAGTAGGGTTATTTACCAAGAAAATTGCACTTTGGCTATCACAGTCTATCCTTATAGTTCCCTATACTAATCCCATACTTAAACACAATCTCTACAACCAAATTTCTTCCTTGCTTGCATGAGTGGCTTCCATGTATTCTGCCTCTGTAGTTAATAGTGCCACTACAGATTATTTCTTACTCATCCAACTGACTGCACCTCCAAATAGGTTAAACATATACCCACTTGTAGATCTTCTCTAATCCAGATCTCCAACCCAGTCTACATCAAAAAAGCCACGAATATCCAACACTCTGTCTAATCCTAGTCTTCCTCGATCGCACAAGCCATAATCATTAGTGCCACACAAATACCTAAAAACCTGCTTCATTGTTGTCCAATGCTCCTTCCCTAGTTTTGACATAAACCTGCTCAATACTCCCACTACATGTGCAATGTCTGGTCTAGTACAAACCACTGCATACATCAGGCTACCGACTACACTTGCATATGGAACACAAGACATATCCTCTTCCTCTTCTTATGTCTTGGGACACTATTCAGCAGATAACTTTACACCTACAAGAATAGGAACCTTCACCGGT
>APFE030924020.1:168577-198113 GCA_000404065.3 Pinus taeda | reverse complement strand
CCTCAGCACCTTTATCTTCTTCTATGTCTGGTTTTCCACCAGAGCCTTAAATTCTTTAAACCTGTCAAAGACTTCAGATTTCTTCTTAAGGAAATATATCCATGTATTCCTTGAGAAGTCATCTATAAATGATACATAGTACATAAACTTGCTTAGTGATGGAACCTTCACAGGTCCAAACACATCACTGTGCACAAGCTCTAATATCTATTTCACCCTCTTACCATTAGAGGGAAAACTCACATGATTCTGCTTCCCATATACACAATTTTCACAGAAATCAAAATCCAGAGAGATATTACTCATACCTTCTACCATACCTTTACCATGAAGTATTCAAAGGCCCTTCTCTCCATTATGTCCAAGCCTTTGATGCCACAGCGTGGTCTTCTCTCCAGAGACCACTAGATTTTGAGCTCCACTTTCAGGAACCACAGAATTGTTTTACCCATCAACAACAGTGCTACCTTGTAGCTTGTACAGAGTTCCAATTCGAACTCCCCACATCAATACCAGTTCTCCCTTAACCATCTTGCAAGTACCTTTCTTGAACACTATATTTACACCTACATCATCTAACTTGCTTACAGAAATCAGATTTCTAGCCAATGCAGGAATATGTAGAACACTCAGAAGTGTTCTAACCCTTCCACCTTGCAACTTCAACTTTACTTTTCCACGACCAACGATTCTAGCCTTCCTATCATCCCCCAAGAAGACATCACCACCATCATATTTCTCATACTCGCAGAACCACTCTCTATGGGGAGTGAAGTGAAAGGATGCACCTGAGTCAATCAACCATGCCTCCTGATCTACATGTGTACTTGAAGAAGCCAAGTACACATCCCCACCTTCATCTGAGGTGGTTTTTGCCTCTACAGAAGGAGCATCATCATATCCCTTTCCTTTATTAGGAGCTTTAGATTTACAGTCCCTTTTGAAGTGCCCTTCCTTTCCGCATTTCCAGCACACCACCTTTACATGTTTTCCTGGAGATTTATATCTTCCTCTAGATTTCGATCTCCTACTCGATGACTTATTTTTGTTTCTATTATGGGACCATCCTCGTACAGACATGCATCACCATTCTGCCTCTCCATATTTTTCCGTCTCATCTCCTCCGTCAGCAAGGATGAGACTATTTCATCAAAATGCAAGGAAGTTGCATTACTACCTATTTCAATAACCAAACTATCCCACGAATCTGGTAGAGAACACAACAAACGGATGCATTTATCTTCATATGAAATTTTAATATCAACAGATGCTAATTGACTTACCACAGTATTAAATGTGTTCAGATGCTCTATCACCGAGTCTCCATCTTTCATCCTCAGGTTATACAGCTTTTTCCGCAAGAACAGTTTATTCACTAGAGACTTAGATTGGTACAAAGTCCCTAACTTGTCCCACAAAGCCTTTGTTGTAGCTTCCCCTAATACATTCAGCAATATTGAATCTGAGACACACAATCGTATTGTGCTCTTTGCCTTACGATCCAACTTCTTCCATTCTTCATCGAACACTCTTGTTGGTTTAGTACCTAGATCTACCACGATCCATTGATCTTTATCCACCAATAGGTCCTCCATCTTGAGTTTCCACAACTCAAAACTCTGACCATTAAATTTCTCAATCTCTATCTTTCCACTGCTCGCCATCTTCTTTCACCACTAGAATAGATCTTGCAAATCTCCCACTGAACAGGGTCTACCACAGGCCCGAGTGAAACCCCTCAGCAACAAAGGAATCCCCTTAAAGCCAAAACAACTTTGATACCAAATTTAGGTTTTAACCCAGTACAGAAATTACCTGCATATGAATTCTAAAACACAGAAAATAAACAATGCGAGAGCATAACACATAAAACACATATACACATAGATTTTTCCCTTGGATCCCAAAACTGAGACTACCAGCTTGATTTTTCATTATATTTCTTTCAATGTTACAATACATATTTATACATGTTGAAGCATCCAATACCATGAATCGAAAACCATCGCATCCAAAACCATGGACCGAAAACCATAGGTAGGTTCACCCAACCTATTATAGGGTCCAAAAAAAAAATTCCCGACACGCTGCCCCGAACCCCGTAGAGGGGGGCTACCCCCCTCTAACCCCCCGGTTCACTACATATGTTAGTCGTGGAAAGAATATAACACAACCCAACAGCTTTGAATGTGGCTTCTCTCATATTTGATGGACCTCCTTTTCTCATTTCAAAAGCAGTTAAGATTTCGTGCAGGTGTGTCATAGTAATAGTCTGAAGATCCTGCTTTTCTTCTATGGTAGATTCTTTTGATTCAAACTTAGTAGACAAGGATCTTAAAACCTTTTCAACTAAAGTAACTTCTTTTATCTCTTCACCCAAGTTCTGTGGAGGTTTTCCATTACACCAAAACCCACAGGTGTTGGTAAACATTACAACCCAGTAACTAGGATCCCCAGGGTGGAAATTACGGATTCCATAGAGGTGCGGTGATTTTTCCAACACCCCCCCTCAAACGCAGCTCGGGGGAATCAAACCTGGGTCCAAGCTCTGATACCATGTGGAGGGTTTCCATTACACCAAAACTCGCAGGTGTTGGTAAACATTACAACCCAATAACTAGGATCCCCAGGGTGGAAATTACAGATTCCATAGAGGTGAGGTGATTATTCCAACAAATTCTTCATGCAATTAACAATCTCATCTATACGTAAGAAGTAACTAGCTATACTTTCATCATTGTGCATTTTGAGAGTTTCATATTGAATTTTGAGAGTTTGCAGTTTTTCACGTTTTACTTGATCGTCTCCTTCATAGCTTAGAACGATCTTTTCCCATATTTCTTTGGTAGTTTTGAGCTGCAAAACTTTGAAAAGTTCTGATTGTAACAGACTCCCCAATAATGTATTGATAGCCTTGGCACTGGTTTCATATTGCTTTTTACCTGTCATATCTGTAGGAATTGCTGATGGAAATGTATATCCTCCTTCCACGATTTCCCAGACATCTGTTCCAAGAGATTGAAGATAGTTTGTGGTTCTTACCTTCCAATAAACGAAGTTGCTCCCATCAAAGATTGGTGGTCTAATGGATCCCTCTCTTTCGTAGTTACTCATGATGATAGATCTTACTTCAAGCGATCAAGCTTCTTCTAAAGGACCTGCTCTGATACCAATTGTTGGAAATAATACTGAAGGGGGGGAGGTGAATCAGTATTAGCAAGTCAATAATTTTTCATTTCCATAATCAAATTCATATACGCTACTTCAGCTAATGGAACTCGTGTGTATACGCAATTGTTTTTAAGGCAACCATCATATATCCTGCAAACTTATGATTCAGTTAATTCATCATATGTTGATCTTTAATCAGTGCATCAGAACCATATAAACAGTAACTAGGTACAGTAAAAACAGAACAGACAATCACACACAAGAACACAAGATATAAGGTGGAAGCCCAATGTGGGTGAAAACCACCTGCTGCAATCATCTCTATCTTCTTTTTAAATTAGAAACTTCTTTTTACAAATTTTGTACTCGTGCAGTCTTACACCAGTACACAAGCTTCTACCTGCAAAAGGCTACAACCTTCTCTCATTCTCCAGCTTCTCCTAGAAGGTAGCTACAACCCGCTAGCTCTTGTACTAGCTGATCTATGTACTAGTACATAGGTGTTGGACTACAGAAGGCTACAACCTTCTCTTTTCTTCCAGGGACCACATTTCATAAATTTTCAGACTGGATCCATCAATAACATCAATCAAACATCAAATATATTTGCATCAGCCAATCTCCTTTGCACCAATCACAATTGAATCAATCAATCACTTTTCATAATGTTGTAACCAAAATACAGTAAGCAGAGCACAGTAACCAAAACTGAGAACACTGCAACAGCAAACAAAAGCAACTAAAACATATTTTATGAGGTATACGCTACTTCAATGTGTCGAACCTAAGTGCATACGCTCTTTTCACAAGGAAAACCTGCGTACAGATCTGCAAATCAAATTTAAGACATATACGTTGTTTTGTTATACATAGCCAGCATGTATACGAGCCTTTTCTAAAGTGAACCTCTGTACAGATCTGTAAATGATAATTTAAACTTTATAACAATTTCAGACTTCAGTTATACCTAGATCATCATATTTACAAACTACAACATGCACCAGTTATTCAAATAAATTATCAAAAACCACATAAATATACTTCACTTCAAGCCTTAAGATCATGACCCGTTATTAGATCTTATCCTTCATCAAGCGCTAAGGTTCATCCTTGGTTCAGATCCAGCTATGCACCATGACCTAATAACCTCTATGCTAGATCTTGCTCTTCATCAAATATTCACTACTTGAGTGCCTTTGCTTAATGAACTTCTCCTCCTTTTATAGTCTTAGGCCTTACTCAATACCATGGACCAAAACCACTTAGGACCAATACCTTGGACCAAATACCTAGGGTCAACACTCAGGACCAGATACCTTGGACCAAAAACATGTATCAAAATACCATGGACCAAATACCACGAACCAAAACTTAGTTTTCCATCATGTACGCACCTTTCCTTCTATGAAAGTGCGTGTGTACATTATACGCTCCTTTTGGTCTGCTAACCCACGTGTGCACGCCGCTTAGTCAATGAGGAACATCCGTATACCTTTATTTCTTTATTTTGTGAGTTTGAACTGTGATCTGTCATCAGAGTGAGTTTCCATCAAGGACAACACCTGTGTCATAGTGCCAAATATGTGTCATAATGCCAACAATGTTTGATATCAAAATAGAACTCACTAATAGGTGTCATCCACCCATATTTCATGGCATTCAATTGGATTTGGTCAAGAAAATACATCAACCCATTGTTATCCTTCATTAAGATGAATGTCCTTCTGATAAAGTATTTCCTCCACATTTTTAAGGCATACATTATGGCTTCAATCTCCAAATTATGTGTTACAAAATTCCTCTTGTGTCCATTTAATTTTCTGGACTCATAGTTGATCACATAACCATCTTGCATGAGAACTCCATCGACTCCCTCTTTGCAAGCATCGGTCCAAACCAAGAAATTTTTATACATGTCCATAATATTTGTTAAAATATGAAAGTTATATGCAAAAACTTGAAAGTTCTATGTAGAAAACTAAATGTACTTTGTAGAAATTCGAATGTACTTTGCAAAAAGTTGAACGTAATTTTCCAAAAATTGAATGTTCTATGTTGGGACTCAAAGTGCTTTGCATAAAACTAAATATTCTATGTTGTTACAGTTACTTACAATGTAGATTTCTTCTTCAAAAGTTTGCATATCAACAATTGTAGATAGAACGCAAACTTAAGGATCATATGAAGACAACTAAGCACAAATATGAGACATTGAGATCTAGGTCCAACGACCTGGTAAAAACCCCTCAAGGGGGAAAACCCAAATGATTCTTCTTATATTAAATTATTCAATAGAGTACAGAAAGAGAGAGAGAGAATGAGAATTAATAGTCACTAATGTCTGATCACTTGTAGCTAAAGTGCTCTTGCTCTTTGATTGAATATCTCATCCTTCTCTTGGTCAAATCTTTTTCTTCACACTTGCTCCATCTCTTCCCTTGCTCTCACATGTTGGGTTGTGTTATATTCTTTCCACATAGTTAACGGGGGGTTTGAGGGGTACCCGTAACCCCACATTATGGGGTCCGGGGCAGCGCCCTGGAAAATTTTGGTTTTGGACCCTATGTTAGGTTGGGCGGACCCACCTATGGTTTTATGCATGATTTTTGCACATGTTTTTTTGGACGCGATGGTTTTTGGTCCATGGTTTTGGACACGATGGTTTTTCGGTCCATGGTATTGGATGCTTTGGCATGTATAAATATGTACTGTAACATTGAAAGGAACATAATGAAAAATCAAGCTGGTAGTCCCGATTTTTTGATCCAATGGAAATCTCTGTGTATAAGTGTTTTATGTGTTATGCTCTCACATTTTTATTTTTCATGTGATTTAGAATTCGTATGCAGGTAATTTATGTACGGGGTTAAAACCTACATCACACTTCTCTTACACACACTCAAATCTTTCTCTCCTTCTTCACAATAAACATTCTACATTCAACTATCACTTTCTCTTGATTAAATAGATGAGAAAGGAGAGGAGTTACAAAATGAATTCATGCCTTAAGCCAAAAACAGGAAAATATAATTCCATGAGGGAGGAGTTACTTGAGGAGAAGTGTAACTCATCCAAAGAATAGAAAGAGGTACACTTGTCTTGAGGACTTACAATTCGAATTAGGGAGAGAGAGAGATACACTTAGACATGAGAGAATATTTAGTGAGAGTTACAAATTGAATTGAGTGAGGGAGTTACAAGTGCATTTAATGAGGAGTTACACTTTTTCCATACAATGAATTAGTGAGGGAGAGTTACAATTTTATTCCAAGAGAGAGGTTTGATTTTCCGAGTAAGAGATTCTCAATTTAATTAACTTATTCCATGAGACTATTGAGAATTCGTTTTTATTAATCCATTAAAGGTGAATGACCTTAGACTATTTTATAAATAGTGGTATCATAATAATAATAATAATACAAGGATAAAATATTAAATATTGACTTGTATAATCATGATTGATTTTATTTTAAAGTGGATTCCATATGTCAAGATCATCCTTGATCATTTAGACATGGATTTCTATTTTTGGAAAGTCACTTCCAAATTGAGATGTGCCTTACTATTTTTGGAAATTCATATTAGAATTGTCATAAATGAAATTTTATTATAGGTGGTTCAAACAGAACTGAAATATATGATTCCTTCTAGGAGAAATTCATCCCTAAGTTGTCAAATTTTAACACTCCCTCTCAGCTAGGGAGGAATTTCTTCTAGCATCAAAGATCTATGCTTCCTATGATCTCTTTCATTCATCTCAATTATGACTTTTCTCTGTAAAATTTGTAATAATGAAGTCGAAATCTAAAGAAGAATCATCCACTTGACACAAATTTTGAAAGGAATGGATCATCACATGTCACATAGACAAGGATTACACTCAACCAATTTTCATCTCAAAAATTAAATGACATAACACATGCATCACATAAACAAGAATCAAACACAACCAAGTTTCATTAAACATCGAATGGTGGAACACTTGCATCCTAGACAAGTCTCACTACACCTATTGGCTAGATAGTTTGCTCTTCCCACATCCCAAACTATGGGTTGGATGCATATTGAGGCCTACTCTTGTGGCACACACTACACAATAGGTCCCTCATCCTCAGAAGATTTTTGGCATCTTCCCTACTCATGTGAGCTCTAACATGGAGGAAAGGAAGCTCAGTAAAGGCTTGGTAAGAATGTCATTTATCTAATCATCAGTGTTCATGTGATGGACCCTCACTACTCCTCTCTATACCATATCCCGAATATATAGATACTTGATCTCAATATGCTTGGACTTGTCACGAAACACAATATTTTTTGCAAGGTGAATCCCACTCTTATTGTCATAATATATAATTGTTGTGTTTGGAACTTGCTCAAATAGTTCCCAAAAAACTTTCTTAGCTAATTTGCCTCACATCTAGCCATGCTATCAACAATGTACTTAGCTTCAATTGTGCTTAGTGCAACAGACTTCTTCTTTCTTCTCATCCAAGAGATCATGGTAGATCCCAGGCTAAAGCAGCACCCAAAAGTGCTCTTTCTATCAGAAAAGTTACCAGCCCAATAAACATCAGTATATCCATGAAGTCCTACATTTTTAGTAGTGTATTTCAATCCTAGATTTATAGTTCCATGCAAGTATCTGAGTACATCTTTTGCAAAAATCCAGTGGGCATGAAAGGGATAAATCATATGTTGACTTAAATCCTTTACAACAAAGCATATGTCAGGCCTAGTGTTTACCAAAAACATCAAAGCACTAATAAGTTGTCTATACTCAATTGGATTTTCCAAATTAGGTCCTGCAACTTTTCCACATAATTTCTTAAAATTCATTTCCATATGAGTATGCATGGACTTGCATTCTACCATAGAAAATATTTCAAGAAGCTTAGCAACATATTTTCCTTGAGAAAGATAGATTTCATCAAATCTTTGCCAAACCTCGAGACCCATAAAGTAATGTATCGAACCAAGGTCTTTCATTTCAAATTAAGAAACTAGCTCCATCTTACACTGGAGGATAAGAGGTTCTCCTCCTGTCAAGAACAAATCATCAATATACAATACCAAAATCAAAGGTATACCTTAGACAATCTTGAAGTAGAGGTTTGGGCCTGCACTGCTTCTACTGAACCCAAGCTTCATCATGTAGCTATCAATGTGAGCATAACAAGCTCTTAGAGCTTTCTTTAGCCCATATAAGGCTTTCCTCAGTCTGCATACATGAGTTTCCATGTCATGATCTTCAAATCCTTGTGGTTGTTCCAAAAATACCTCTTCCTTGAGGAACCCATGCAAGAATGCAATTTTCACGTCTATTTGATGATAGTTCCATCCCTAACTAGCAGCTAAGGTAACAACATATTGAAAAGTAGTATATCAAACTATAGGTGAAAAAAACTCATCATAATCTATTCCATATTTCTGAGAGAAACCTCTAGCTACAAACTTAGCCTTATATTTTTCAATACTATCATTTGCACCATGTTTAATCTTCAATAACCATTTGGAAGTGACAACATCTTTTCCTTGAGGTATAGGAACCACATCCTAGACATTATTCTAGATGATGGACTGGTATTCTTCAGTCATGGCATATTTCCATACTTGTTCTTTTGTAGCTTCTTCAAAATGCATGGTTATTCCTTAATGGTTTTGCTCATGGTAGCAACATACCCTTGAAACCAACATGGCTTCTTACTTTCTTTGAATGTTACTCTTGGGATAGCATGTTGATCAACATCTTGCAAGGTATCTTGCAACCATAGTGGTCTCTATCCGATAGGAGGATCATGTGGTGGAGGATCTAGAGGATCCATGGAACCCATGGGATTATCAGCAAGCTTGGTTTTGGTTCAAACTCAGATTCAACCTCTTTCTCATTAACATGTTGTCTTTAAACAATGGCAGGAGGAGGAGAGTCTCTTGCCTTCCCAAGAGTTGCATCTTCATCAAATGTTATGTCTTTGCTAGACTCTATAGTTCTTTGACCAGGTATATAAATTCTATAATATTAAGAATAATAATAACCAACAAACATACATTTCTTAATGGAAGCTTCCAGTTTGCTCCTTTTCTCTTTCAGCACATGGAATACTCAAGACAAAGAAATATTCTCAAATGACTCACCTTACACCTTTCACCAGTGAATGCTTCTTCAAGAGTCTTATTGTCTAAGGCTTGATTATGAGTTATGTTTTGCACATAAACAACCTTATTTGTAGCTTCTCCCCACATAACTTTGGTAGTTTTTGAACATGCAGCATAGCTCTAACCACTTTCGTAATGATTTTGTTCTTCCTCTCAAGCACACCATTTTTTTGTGGATTGTATGGCACAGTGATTTTTTTATTTATTCATCTATCTTTGCAAATATCATTAAAATCATTGGGGTGAACTCTCCTCCATTATCAAATATGAAAGCTTTGATTGGCTTTCCAGATTGATTTTCAGTCATAGCCTTAAAATATCTGAAAAGTCAAATGCTTCCCCTTTATTTTTCAAAAATAATATCCATGACTTGCGAGAAAAATCATCAATAAAAATCATGAAATACAAGTATCCACCAAGATAAGTAATAGGAATAGGTACATATAAATCAGAACGTATGATTTGAAGTACCTTACTAGTTTGTATTCTGCTAGAAGGGAATGGTCCCTTTACATGCTTTCCACTTGCACATCCTAGGGAAAATCCTTCATGATCTAATCTGGTCTCATAATCCAAAAACCATCTTCCTTACATGAGGTAAGGCTTTGTAGTGTAGGTGAGAAAATATTTTTTTCCATACCTCACGCTGAAGATCAGTATCATGGACCAGTGCATGAATGGGTTTACCATTGACTTTGTAAATCCCTTCACATCTCGATCCAAGAGTGAAGGCTTCTCTCATACTTGAGTTCAAAGGTCATGCTATAAACATTCCATTAACAAAATAAACTTTCATTTCTTTATCTTCTAGAGAAAATATGGATACAAGATTCTTTTTCAAACCAGGTACATACAAAACTGCTTGCAGAAGAATAGATCTGCCATCATTTAACTGAAATGAAATTGAACCATAACATTTAACTTGGTGAGTAGAATTATATCCAAAGGAAACATTTAAATTAGTCTCCCTCTCAACTAGATTATAGATTGTTTCTTTGTAACCAGTAAA
Organism: Pinus taeda; assembly: GCA_000404065.3. Taxonomy (NCBI): domain Eukaryota; kingdom Viridiplantae; phylum Streptophyta; class Pinopsida; order Pinales; family Pinaceae; genus Pinus; species Pinus taeda. The sequence continues at coordinate 187,780 of APFE030924020.1, read as the reverse complement.
ATGTTTGGAAGCACCACTATCAACTAACCAATTGTCAAATGAATCTACAAAAGAAGAACTGGAAAGAGCATAAGCAAGAAAATATTCTAATTGAGTTTCCACTGAATTATTTTTATACCTTGGATTTCTTATTTTCTTAGGATGGCGATTATAGGCCATTTTTTCACAGATGGTCAATAGGCCTACAAGCTAGATCAAACCACATCCATGAACATGTTGTCATCGTCCCTACAAAAATCCCTAAACATGACCTTTCCAAATAACTGAGTTTCTAGGTCTAACTACTAAAAATCAATGTTTTTAAGCCCAAACCCACCTTCTCCCTTTGGAGACCTGCGTTCATCGATGGTTTCTCCCTTCTACACTAGCTCTTATGAGCACTAGTTTCTCCTTGCTAGGGGTGCGATAATTCTAGAAAGTTGGGAAAATTAAAAATATTTATGAAGCTTCCTCTTCCAGAAGTTTCCAAGGGTTGTTTTAACCATTTACCTTGGATAAGAAACTTGAGTCCTATCTGATCCTAATTTGGATACTTCACCTCTTATCCCTTGAGCTCATCCTCCCATCATAAGTAGATCTCAAGCTAATTATGGTAAATCCAAAACTACCATCCCTCTCCTATAAATTTATTGTCATCTACAAAATCAGGGTTGGCTTTTGGATATTTATCATGCCCTCATGTTACTTCCTTGAATCTAAGAGAGTCATCATATTCATGCATTAGGGTTACATTTAGGTGTGCTTGGTGACAAGGAATGAGAAATCAACTTGGGGAGATTTGTACAAGATTAGCTACTATTCTTGGTTGTAAACTCTCTCTTATTTCTATTAATACAAAGAGTACCATGTTTTCCTATATGTGTTGTGTTACATTTACGTTCATGTATTTCAAAGCCTCCTTGATTCTTTTAATGGAGTAAGTCAATTATGCTACCTAGATGTTGTGGAGCCTTGGCTTTTCTTGATTGTATGTGCAGGTTCTAATTATAGCATCTCAAGATAAAATTAGAGCTATCAAGCTGGGTGGAAAGTAAACCTTGTGATGTATTCCAAGTAAGCCTCTTCCCCATTCTTCAATTTATCTAAGGGAAAATTTATATTCTTTTCTTTCTATTGTTATAGACCAATCCACTAGGTCCAGGGAAGATACTTTTGTCTAAAATCATAAATTTTTCATAACAAATTTGAGACTCCATTGGGGATCATTTCTTTCCCTTAGTGGTTTCCTTGACCTTAGCACTTGTTTCACCTCTTGAAACAACCTCCATTTTCTCACTCAGATCTTGATTGACTTTAGGAAAACCCTTCTCTAGGCTTGATTTGATTTTTTGTGTTGTAATTTGGCTAGATCTACATCAACACTCCCCCTGGTCTGGATACATAGGGCCCCAACACACCTTCTCCTTCTCTGCATTTGTGCTACACAGCACTGGTTCCCTTTCTACACTTGCATTAATCCCTATTAGATGCAAAAAAATTGCCTCTTGTGCTTTGCTCTCTGATCTCGTTTCTTCCAGCTAGTTTTCCTTTTCTCCCTGAGTGTGTCTTGGTCTTTGAAAAGCCTTCAATTTGTTTGCTTTTGGTTTTATAATACTTTGATAAGAATTTGTTTGGATTTTTCTTTGTCATTGTCAGTTATGTCATTAGCAAACTTTTGCTTGATCATTAATTGCTTGAAATAATTGATATTACAGTCATCATCATGTATATTTATTTTATCAATGATTTAGAAAGCATCTTAGTTTTCATTTCATTTGGAAATTAAGTGGATTGAAAAGAAAAATATCATCATTTTTCATTTTGCATTGCATTTAGGGTTTTGTGTGTCAAATTGGAAATTAGAACAATTTCATCAGGGGAATTGACTTAACAAATTTTGTTTGTTGCATCGCTCTTTGTTCTCTTCACGCACGTACATATATTTTAATTGTAAAGAAAATTTAATGTTATCATGCTAGATTTCACTTTTAAGATATTCAGGTGAAATTCGCAGTGAGCCTTGAAAATTGAAGCATAATTCAAGATCAACTTTTAAATTTGTTGAATAAATATTAAGGAGCATTTGACACATTAACGCAAACATCTAGAGGTCTAGGCTAGAGATGTGTTTCGACATCTATAAACATAGGATATGTCATTTTTATTCTTTGCATTGCAGGGGTTACATCTCGTTCCACGTATGTAAGTGTATCAGACCGTTCTCCATGTAACTCTAGGTATATCAGGTGGCGATCCATCATGAAAAGTATATGGGAACTCTCTCATCATATGGTTATCCATTACACAGCACTAACATGGATTGCACTTCCACATACCATCAAGTATATTTTGGAGGTTCACACTAGGTTTTTATGCTCACCTTCGGTAACTGAGTCGACCGCCTTGTATACTATGACACACTGAACACAGTATTCAGGAAGATTTCTTACCTGTACATAAACCCTTGGTTCTCCAAGGTGGTATATTGTAGTTCACAATTTCTTATTAAACCATTTTGAATAGATTACCCTTTTTTATTTATTTTTCTTGTTAATTGTTAAATTTTATTAAACTAACGTGGAAGAACAACACCCTCCACTTCATCGTTTGCGTAGAATGCAAAACAAACCTCCTCTTCCACCTAAGGAAACTACTATCCATCTTCAGAAGAACAAAAATATGTAGACAATCGAATATAGTACTTAGGGAGATACTACTTCTAGTCCTCCACCTAAAATAGATCTACCAGAATCATCCCTTCTTGTGAGTATTGAACCCAAGATCACCTCTTCATTTTTTGGTGAGTCTGACACATTCAAAAAAGAAGCACCTAAAATTTCATTACCTAAGGTTATTAAACCTGCCTATATTGAATCAGAGATAGCACAACCTGAGGTACCTCAGCTATCCACACATGTTACTTCAGGACATTCTTCTTCTATTCCTCTGTCTCGGACCCAACTATAACCTATATATCTTAGACCCGACGGTGAACCGCTTCCACCTAGTCTTATGAGCATTGAAGAGATTCCTTAGGAAGAGCCTCAACCCTCCTCTCTTGTTCATTTGAGAGGAACTCATTTTTATCAAGCCCATCCTTTTCCTTCTCCTCATAGTCCATCACAAGCTCCTTTGTCTACTTCATTTCCTTTCAACTCACCCTTGAGTTTCCCTCAGCAGTCCTCTTTGGGACAGTTAACCATGACTAAATTTTCTATGGTTTCTCAACTGGTATCTACTACTATGGCTGAGAGAACCCATGTTGCAACTTCATCTCTATTTGTAACATCAATAGAGAAACATTTTTTTGGTGCCTTATCTATCCCGCCCAGTTACCAATCATTCTTTGGTACCTTTTTTGGCGTGATATTCAGTCCATGGACTTCTCCAATGTCATCCTCTTCTTGGATCCTATCTGACACTTCTTTGATGAGCGTTACACATTATTCTGTTTCTCCTCCATCTACACCTGTAATTCTGTAGAAAATTGGTCCTTATGTCAGTATTTATGGACAACTACAACAACCTAATCCATCCCCTATCAGGAAGCCTCCTCTTAGGGGGAAGTTTCCTCCATATTCTCCTCCTCTTTCGGTAGGGGGAAACTTGTTGGGGCAATATTTACATCTCCTCATTAAATATCATAAGTTAGTGCTCAACCTCATTCAAGTCCTCCACATTCAAAAATGGTTAATTTTTGGCAACCTGCATTGCCTATACAACCTGGTTCGGTTGTGGCTTCATCTCTAATCTCTCAACCTGTTCCATCTGCATCTCATATTCCTACTCATCGACCTATACCCCAACTTGTTCAAGCTCAAATTAATGTAATCCATCCTTCATAGGTTTAATCTTTAACTCAATCTATTCCACTGGTATTTGACGCCTCCCAAGACCCATTTACCCAGCCTCTTCAAGGTGTTATACAACCTTTATTGCTTAGTCAGGCTATTCCTCAAATTCAAGTGGGTCAAAATGTATATAGTATGGCACAGGCACAACCTAACCAACCTTATGTTGCGATAATGAAAACTCCCACAGGTAAACCGTATCAACCATATCAAGGTATACCTCATATGCCTTACCAAGGTTAGCAAATCCAAACTCAATAATTTCAAGCTTTACAAGGATATCCTGGAGCTGGGAAGCAAGGCTATGTGTATCTCGGTTATTAGAATCCCCCCTATATTGTAGTGCAGATACCTATTGCTCAGGCCATCCTATCTTACCCAGGGTATCATCCACCAAACCTCAATAATAAAGTAAAATTTGTAGCAACTCTTGAATTCCTAGATCTGACCCAGATTACCAATGATCCCATTTCCCATTCTCATTGGTGGTCGGTTATTCCCACGAAATTTCCCAATGATATCTCTAAATTCAATGGAAATCTTCGAGAAGACCCATCTACACATGTTATGACTTATCACTTGTGGTGTTCTTCAAACTCTCTCAGTGATGACTCTATCCATTTACATCTTTTCCAGTGCACATTTACCACTACGGCAGCAAAATGGTATATTGAACTATGACGAGCTTCACTCGGTAATTTTAGTGCCCTAGCTACCACACTCATTACACATTTTCAGCTACACATTTGATATGAGACTCGAACTAAAATTTTAACCAATTTCAAACAATTTTATTCCACTCATATTTCTGATCACATCCATGAGGGGTGATGTCATCGTCGTTTGGTTAAAACTTTTGTTCCTGGTCAACTGTTATCTGAATAGTTTATTAAGTCTTTATTACCATCCATAACAAAATACATCACTAAGGGTAGAATTTTGACCGAAGAGAAGGTAATTACTAGTGCCCAATATCTTGACCTTGTTTATACCCAATCTAGCATGCTCTTGATAAAATTCCAAATTCTATGTGACCTTCCAATATTGTTCCTCAACCTCCCAATATAGAATCACATGTCGTCAATGGCATGATAAGTTCTTCTAGCCAATAGTGAGTGAGTAAACCATCTAGTTTGACTCTTTTGTGGCTACCCAAAAGCCTCCTTCCACTACTCCTACGACTTCTACTTCCAAGATCGATGTTGTTCAATATTCCAAAAGCAAATATCAACAACTAGGAAGTATGAAGAAAGGAAAAGGTAAAAAGAAGAAATATAATTCTCTGTAGGATAAAAAAAATAATCAGTCTTCTGAAGAAAAGCATAAGCCTCTTTATCCATTATTAATTTGTAATGAGGAGAATTTCACTCATGATTGTCCACATCTGGTGGAAGTAAAACAATTCCTTAATTCATTCGTTACACCAGTTGTGTTAACATATCCATTTCCAAATCAGGCGACTAATACATTTTCTCAAGATCCTGCTTCCTCTAACTCGGTTATGATGCTTTCCTCCACCAAACCAAAAAATTACGTTATGGTGGACACTAGTAATAAATACTATGGTAATGTGAATCCCTCGACTAGTCAGGCTACTGATCAACCTACTAATTCTACCGTATCTCCATCAGATCCTACTCCAAACACGTTTCTTACAAAATTGACAATTAAGCCTCCCAAAGGTGTTATCCATAAATCTGTATTCAACCCTCATGCAAGAGATACTCAGAATTATAACATAGTTGACGATATGGTTCCATCTCCTTTAGCTATGTCAACTCTTGAGGTGTTGCAAAATTGTCTCACCCAAAAGAAGGATTTACTTTCCGCAATTTTGTTGTATAGATCCCTCAAATTCAAACCTTGTAGTTTGTAACCATGAGAATTATACACCTCTACTTCCAACCCAATTACCTTTCATGATTCAAGTTTTCATTCGAAATAAGACAATCCATCACTCCATTGTGGGCAAAGGAGGTTCAACATGTATCATGTCACTTTCTTGCTGGAATTCTATTAGTTTTCCCCAATTATATTAGTCACCAACTACTCTAAAGGATTTTGATGGAAGGGGCTTCATGCCTTGTGGAATTATGAGTTACTTACAAGTAGAATTAGGCAGCTAGACAATGTCGGTAGAAGTCAAAGTTACTGATGAACCATTATATTATAACCTTCTACTAGGTTGTACATGGGTTTATGCTATGTTTTTTGTCGTTTCGACATATTTCAGAGTGATCGATGTCCCCCATAATGGAGGTATAATAGCCATCGATCAACTCACTTTCTTTTCCACAATTGTTATAGAATCATTTAGCATTGTTGTAGTTATGACTCTCTGATATGACCTTGAGCAACCCTTTCCCATTCTTACTTGACCATTTATTAAAAAACAATATTTTGAATTCCATACTCGAATATCCCTTTCAAAAGCACGTACACACATGGGTACCATAATATAGAACCTGCGTACATACTTTAAAATATGAAAAAATAAAAATATATCCTATTTTTCGGGCGGGGTTTACAGGTTTCAACGAAATCCCACTTACAGGAGTCAATGGCCTAACTGAATTAACTGATTTCTGGTGGTATTTATACACCTCATGGGAAGGCCTAATCATATAAGAGATACGATATCAACATTATAGTCCTTTTCGTCCCCAGATCAAGTCTAATTTTCCTTGTGCCTCCCGCACTCCCAGTCATAAGAAACCCTTGTTTCCTTGCATATATGCCCATCCTTAATTATATAGCATCCTTTTGCACATGCTTGAGAGGTGATCTTTGAGGCTTGGGATGGAAGGATCCAGAGGAGGGTTTCATCGGTGTCATGGTCGGATTAGGTTGTACCTATCCACTATTATTTGCTTACATCACTAAAGAAGCTCTGTCTTGTTCCTGATATGTTATGATCTCATGTTTTTTATGATTCATGTGTAATATGTCACGATTTATATTATTATGCTTGATGATCTAAAATGTTTATTATGCATGCACTTTTAACTACTTGTTATATATATGCTTCTCTAAACTATGTTACGGGTCTGATCACTTTGGAGGAAGCAGAGGGTTTGGACCCTACGAGATCGACATCAAACATAGGACCTATGGGTACTCCTCTCAAACCCAACTTTGGTAGTTTATATAGTTTTCTTTCTTGAATGTATGCTTCTTGTTGATAGTCATCCTTTGATCTTTTGAGGTTTTCAACCCTTACCTTCGGGAAGTTTTTCCTGCCAATAGAACTGGTGACTCCACTGAGGAATACAATCATGTATTTCCTAGAAGGGGTTTTTTTCCTTGATTTGCACTTTTCTTTCTTGTTTCTTGATTTATCTAGTATTATTGACTCATTTGTAGTCTGGGTAATCAATCTGATCTTCTGGATCAGGTTCATATTTTTATTTTTCCCTATTTTTTCATATGCACGCTTTCTCTTGTATACAAAGGTGTACACATGTAGTTTCTGCAAAAGAAACCCATGTATACGCTAGTTTCTTTGTAAACAGTCGTGTGTACACGCGAATCTGTTATTACACAATCACATATATTTGGAAAATTTTGAATTTTTTCAAATTTTTCCTTTAGTCAACGGTATAGCCTGGTTTTTCTGCTCTCTTAAGGTCATTTACTGTCTAGAATGGTCTTGTTTCTTGTTGGTGTTGGCTTCTCTGTCTCTTTTTACAAAAATATTTTGTTTGCAATTTTTTTAAGTTTTTGAATTTTAAGTTTGACTTTCAGACCATCTTTGTCAAGTGTCTGATTGTTCTATGCTTCTAGGATAGTGAGTTGATTCTCAACTTTCTTATAATCCAATCTTTTCATTACTTTGCTTTATTTCTTGAAGTTGACACATTTGCTTTTATTTTGATTATTTGAGAAAGGTCTTTCAAATTTTGGTTCAATGAAGGATTTTGGTTCTCTAAAATCTTTTTTTTTTTTTTCTGAATATTTTATGCATCCTTCAGGTCAATCTGTTCAAGTTTTTTGGTCTCTTAGTCACTTTAGTCTTATCATCTTTCTGATTGTTTATGGCTTGTGAAGTTTGGAGTATTTTCGCTTGATTTTGATCTTGAGGTGATTGATTGATTTTCCTTCTTGAAACTTTTGTTTTAAGTCCTTATAGAAAGAAAAAAAAAAAACTTTTTGCCTTTCATTTCTTTGGTTTTTCGTTTTTAAACTTTTTGGCTTATCAATAAGTATGCAAATCATTATTTGAGGTTGAAATTTGCTTCGTTTGGGAGATCTTTTCTTGGATATTTGTTTCTCCTTGTTGGACAAATTTTGGATTTTGGTCTTTGAAAGAACACATTTATTTATTTAGAGCATTCCATAAAATTTTGCATTTAGGTATTCTAGTATGCATTAAGGTAGTTTTAATTTTAGGCATTTTGGTATCTTTCGATAGATGTTGAAATTGTGAGAGTGTTTAAAGGAAAAATAAAAGAGTTTTTCTTTCATATATTTCTTGTAGAACCTTGTACAGATCACTTCTCATTGAAGAAAAAGAAGTTTCATTTGCATGTAGCCTAGTTTTCTATTGGTTTCTTTTTGCATCAAAACATCACAAGTTTCATTTCCACTACCCATGACCTAAATAAAAACTAATAAAATCAAGCACTTAATCTAAAATGAACTAGATTTTCTTTTGTGATAGATACATCACTTATTTTAGGGAATTTAGGGCTTTGGAATAGGTGTGTGCAAAGTAAAATATCCAAGGCCACTCTAAAGTGAAACATATAATTTGATTAAAGAGTGAAAATATAGTCTCGTTAAGTTGTATGGGAAACCTCTTCTAACACATGAGTTAATAACGAGGACAAGTGAAGATAGGGAAAGAGAGATACCCCCTCTCCTACCTGTTGGATCCCCCACCTGTGACTATTCCGCCCATCTTCTGATTACGAACTGGTGACTTTAGCTGCCTATCCTAGGGACCACACAGGTGACTGTGGGGGGAATACCCATGGTACCTGAGACAAATGTTTCATCACTTTCATTGTACTTTTGAAGGGTTCCCTTGCAAAGCTCGGGTACTTTCATCGGCAAAGGATAATATCTGGAGGTCAGTGTAACTAATTTTGATTCCTTTGCTCGTAGGCTTGGGCCTTAATTATCCCAAACTATCTTCAGAAGGTCCTTATCTTTGCTTTCTTCTATTTTAGTGTCTGTTCCTAATCACCCATAGCTGAAATACTTGGAAGCTTCTTGTTTGGTTGTATCTTTAGGGACTTTCTAGTGAGTGCTCCTTTTTCTGATATTGCCATATGTTTTTATTTTTTGAGTCTTTAAAAGTTCTCTTAATATTTAAAAATGGTTGATCGACAAGTTCGTCGGTCTAGGAGACTTCATGGGCTTTCACCTGCAAGTTTCGAGCCTTCATCTAGAAGGTGTAGGGGAAGTTATGTTGGTGATTTTCAACTAGTAGCAGCTAACGCATCAGAGATTAATCCTCCTTTAGGGGCTCCCATTTCACAGGGTGAACCTAGTTCATTTCATAATTTGGACGGAAATGATCTAGTCCTTGTTAAAGTTCTCTTCCAATCGGAAGCTGAGATTGATATTGAAGACATCCTTGAGTCCCCGATGACTCCTTCGACATCTCTGCCTTCCCATTTTCCTTACATTGTATCATATGTGGGTAACCGGACTCACAAGACAAAAATCCTTTTTCACTCTCCTTCTCTTTTTCTAATGGCCAATATTGGTGGCGTAAGTATGGCTACTAATACCTCTAGTGTGTTGTTGAAGCCCCGAAAATCGGGGCGACAACAAGGGGGATACCCGCCCGCCGGGTCCCAACTGGGGATAATGGGACTAGTTTCCCAATCTAAGGGTGTGTGTGTGCAGAATTGGATGTTGCTGATCTAAAAGTTCCTATCTAAACTACTTTAATCTAACTCTATGCTATTGTAATCTAATGAAAACAGCACATCTAATCTATGCTAACCCGGGATGTAATTCTTCTATTATGCGATCTAAAAATATTTATAATAATAACTGGTAATAAAGATCATTCGGCGATTATAAGAATGGAAATCAATTAAGATGAACCACTTTGCATAAAAAGTTAGGCAAAACAGTTGTGAACAGCATATCGCATCATAAGTTATTCACACATTAAACATAAATAAATGGCTCCACTACACAAAAGTGCCAAATGGTAACACAAACATTCATGTAATAACATATAAACAACTAAAAATTGTATATTGCTTTAAGAATATAAGCAGAAATGGTCAAGAGATAAAAGTACTATTTATGACTGGTCCTACTCATAAGCTTCAAGCAACAATGATTTATCTCTCCTTGTTCTAATATCTACTAAGAGTACAGAAGTGCAATATCAGTAGCAGATACCAAATGCAAACATCAATAAATCTTGATCCGTTCATTCATCAAAACCTCCTTTGAGGGTGCAAAAGTGCATGTTCTGAGGACAAGTTTTTGACAAATTTCTGGACCCTTCTCTAAATGCATGAGAATGGTTTAAATATTGCTAACTAAATAACTTAATTACATAAATTTAGGATACGGTTTAAATGACCTCCCTTTTTCTAAGCAAACTTATTTCTAAAAAAATTTAATCTAATTCCTAACTATTTCTGCTTTTTCTCCTTAATGTTGCAAGCATTCAACATTTTCCTGGGAAGAGTCGGCTGGTTGCCTTCCGCTTTTGTTTGAGTTAAGTAAACAGAAATGGCAAGTGCTGGCACCATTTTTTAGTAAACTAGAAGATATTTTTGGGAATCATCCTCTGGCTGGGTGAATTAACTGTGTATATACTTGGTAATGACTAAAATTTCCCTCAAATTTCTTTTGCCTTTGCTATCTTGATTTCTGGATTTGCTGACTAAGCAAGTTAGGGACCTTGCTTTCTGAACAATTTTCTTAGCGCATTGAAAACTGCCTCTGTTCTTTGATCTGGGCCTTTTTGGTGCGTTTTTCGCCTTTAGCGCCTTTTCCTTTACCGGGTATAAGCTTCAGTATTTTTTGTAAACATGTTGCTTTTGTGAGCTTTTGACTCTGAGTGTTGAGTCGGCTATTGATGTCAGCATCTGTTCATAAATGCTCTGGAATCTGCGGTTTCGTTGCATGCGGTATCTGTTTATGAGGGCATCTCTTCTCTGTCTCTGAGCGTTGATGCTTTCCCTTTTTCTTTAGATGTTTCTTGTTTTTTATTCCTGCAGTTCATGCAAAGGAAAAGAGTAATGACAATAAATATTGACGCGAAATCTCTAAGCTCTACGAATGTATAAAATAATTCCACCCATTGTGAACTGACTCTTCGACAAACACAAAATTGTCCTTCATTAACACTTTGGCGTACATTCATTAATTTTCTTTAAGGTGCACATCCAATTTTTTGGTTTACTGACAGCTTTTCTTGAATGTTGAGCCGAGGAATATTTGCGATGGGTGATTTCTGCGACTTGCATTACGTTATCGCATTTTGTCAAGATTGTGATATCACAGATCGCAGATCGCAGATTGTAGCATCGCAGCATCGTAGCATCGTGTTTATCACAAGATCGCAAATCGTGTTAAATCATTGTGTGTTGTTTATGAGATGTTGCGACATGCGATGTCGTATATCGGCCATCGGAGATTTCTTAAGATCTTCATTTATGGGCACTTCTTAGTGTATGCGATGCGATGAATTTCGCATCGCTTTTTCACAGTTTTTATTGTGCTCATAAAGAAATGTTCTAATCTCTTCTCGCGAATATATTTTTAAGGAGTATAATACAAGAATTTTTTGAATTTTTTACTAAGGGTCCCCACTTGTTTTATGTTATTGCTAATACTAAAGAAGGAGGGGGGTTGTTGGTGGCCACAACAATAGCGATTCACTTGGAAGAACCAGTTATCTCTGCTTTTCTTATTGAATCTTAACTTCCAAAACAGAAAAATTTTCATAAATCTAAATTTTGTTATGGACAGATGGAGTACATTATGCCTTATCCTATCAATGACATTTTGTTTCAACCTCTTTTTATTCTAATTTGCTTGCTTCCTTAGGCTTGTCCTTGTATTTACATCAGCCTTTACTTGGTCTTGTAAAGATAAAATAAAGTTTTCTCTATGTGCCAGTTTTTAAAATATGCTCGTTTGTCGTAGGTAGAGCCTCTGCTGCCAGCAGGCGTCCATAGCCTCGACAGGGTTACCTGTTACCCAGCAATGATCCTTTATCCTGGTTAAGGTGATCTACAACTTTCAAAGAAAAAACCACATTGACACTTTTTCTTTGATTTTATTTTTTATTCTTAAAGAACAATGTCTTGGTTTGGTAGCCAAATTATGACACAGACATTCACTTGATTTACACTCTTGCTGAACAAGCTGGCTCGTGATGAGACCCCTTGTCTTTTGATTTTAACAATCTTGAGTCATTGCCCTGTTTTGATGGACAGTATTGGCAAAGTCAGCAATTTATAATATCTGTGATCATGATAAGCCAGCTCATGATGAGACCTCTTATTCTTTAAGATATAGTGTTTCTTGGATTGTTCCTTTGAATGCTGCGATTTTTCTTTAATCAGGGAGGAAGTCATTGTTTTCCTTAAGAAAGCTCTAGACGGCAATAATAGAGTTTGAAAACAGTTGTTTTACAGAGAATCTTTATTTTGTTATTGATACCTTTCATTGTTCTGATATAAAACAATTTCTTTGCTAAAGGTTGCTTTCGTCAAATTTTTTGAAGTTGAAACTAGTATCATATCTAGGCTAAAACTTTTAACTGTATCTGTCAATAATAAAGATCAGATTCTAAAAAAAAAAAATTCCATTTATACAAGCAGAAAGCTCAAAATCTTAAAGAGAATTGGTGTCTTTTCCGTGAATACCTATAGTAACCATTTACAATTGTTTTTATTTATAAAAAAGAAAAGAAAAACTATTCTACAAAATAGAAGAATAATCTTCTATGGAAAATATATTTTAAGGATTTGTCCATTAACAGGCAAATGATCCCTTCTACCTGCTAAATCCTGTAAGACAAACGTTGATGGACCTATGACTTCAACAATCTGAAAAGGACTAAGCCACATCTTTTGAAATTTCGTATGTTTGCCTTTTTCTTCATGTGCCTTATCCCATTTTAAAACTAAATCTCCCATTTGGAAATTTTTTCTGGTCATTATGCTTGAATCAAAAGAGGATTTTATTAGCGCTTGATGATGAGCATGAGTTTTCTTAGCTTGTTCTCGTTGTTCTTCTAATTTAATTATTTCCATTTGTCTTAGTTGTATGGAGGAAGTAGGTACTTCATCAATGTATTGTATTAAAGACAAGGAGGGAATGACTAAGCGAGTTGGAAGAACCACTTCTTTCCCATAAACTAAATTAAAGGGAGAAGTGCCGATCAAAGCTTTTTTCGTTATTCTATCTGCCCATAAAGCATTTACCAAAGCTTTATGCCAATTCTATTGGTTCTGGTCAACTGTTCTTTTAATAATCCTGATTAGGTTTTTATTTGTCGACTCAGCTAACCCATTACCTTGCGGATAGTAATTGGCCGAATATTTTAGTTTGAACCCTCTTTTAAGTGCAAATTCGGTCATTGCATTTCCAGAAAAGTATGATGCATTATCAAAAGTTAAAGCCGATGGCAATCCAAACCTAGTGATTATAAATTGGTCTATGAATTCAATAATATTTTCAGAATTGGCTGTCTTGAGAGGAACTGCTTCTACCCATTTAGTAAACTAATCTGTTGTCGTGAGGATGTATCTATGCTGCTTAGAAGAGTGAGGAATGATCACACCTATTATGTCCAAGCCCCACTGAGTGAACGGTTGCTCGAAGTTTACCGGCTGTAGTGGCAGGGATGGTTTCTTTTGTCTTCCAGCAGTAGTTTGGCAGACTTGACATTTCCTCGCGTAATTGTGTGAGTCTTTGAACAGTGTAGGCTAGTAATATCCTGCACATAATATTTTATGTGCAGTAGCGTCTCCAGCATAGTGTCCGCCTACTGGTCCGTCGTGAAGTTCCTGCAAAACTTTTTCAGCTTCAATTTTTTCAAGACATATAAGAAGAACATAATCATAATTCTTTCTAAAAAGAATATCATTTATGAGCTGATATTGTTTAGCTTTCAATCTCAGAGCTCTTTTCTTAGTGTGATCTAGGTGTGATGGAGCATACCCGTTCTTAAGATAATAAATGATGTCAGCATACAATGATTCTGCATCGTTTAGGCTTACCTCACACATTTGTACCTCTTCAGATGAAATTTTAGAAATTTGCGATGCTCCAGCCAACATTTTGCAGAAGCCTTGACCTCTTACAATGTTTGTTGGTTTGATTTCAAGGTCGTATTCCTGTAAAGCAATGACCCAATTGGCCCTTTTCTCACCCACATCCTTCTGTACTAGAAGATTTCTTACCACTAGAAATGGTACTATGATCTTAGTACGAATTTTAAGTAATAAAGGTTTGAAATATTTGATTGCTTTGAAAATAGCATAGGCCTGTTTCTCCACGTCTGAATAATTGAGTTCAGCACCTTGTAAATTTGAGCTAAAAAATGCAATTGGGGCTTCCGCCTCTTCTTGATTTTCTTGAGTTAGAATCGCAGCATATGATTTCTCTAAGGCAAATGTGTATAAAATAAAAGATTCTGAAAAATTCAGGGTTGCTAAAGATGGAGCATTAATAATAGCTTGTTTGATCAGGTTGAATGCTTCATGTTCATCTTGACCCCATTTAAAATTTGAATTCTTTTTAATCATGTTTTGCAAAGGAGACGCAATTCGTGAAAAATCTGGGACAAATCTCTTTACAAAATTGATTTGACCAAGGAAAAATTGCATGGCTTTTTTATTATGAGGTAGGGATATTTCAGAAATTTCTTTGATTCTGTCAGGATCAATGTGAATACCAGATTTTGACACTATGAATCCTAGAAGTTTTCCTACACTTAATGCGAAAAAAGATTTCTTTGGGTTAAGTGAAATTCCATACCTTAAACATCGTTGAAAGATTTGTTTTAAGTCTTTGAGATGGTCGCTTCCCTTCTTGGAGTACACTATTATATCGTCCAAATAAATTACTACATACTTATTGACTAAACCCTTGAATGCGATGTCCATGGCTCTCTGAAATGTAGCGCCAGCATTAATCAAACCAAATGGCATCTTCCGATATGCGTATGTGCCCCATTTAGTTCTAAATGTGGTTTTCAACTGATCATCGGGACGTACCAGCACTTGATTATATGCTGAAAATCCATCCAAGAAAGTCATCAGTTCTGAGCCTGCTACTGCCTGTAGTATTTGTTCCATAGGTGGAAGAGGAAAATTGTCTTTTTGACAGGCTTTGTTAAGATTCCGAAAATCGATACATATTCTAATATCTCCGTTTTTCTTTCTAATGGGTACCATATTGGAGACCCATTTGGAATGTCTGACGGGGAAAATTATTCTGGATTTTAACAACTTATTTAGCTCAGTTTTTATCTGATTTTCTAAATTGGAGTGGATCTTTCTCAGTTTTTGTTGGACAGGTTTTTTGTTATTGATCATAGGAATAGTATGCTGAATGATAGAAGTGTTGTATGTCTTCAATTCATCATAATTCCAGGCAAAAACATTTTTATATTGTCTCAAAAGACGAATATACGCTAGTTTTTCTTCAGGGACTAGGCCGAGGCCTAGGTTAACGTTTTGTGGTTTATCATCGGTTCCTAGGTTTACTAATTCATAGTTCAGAGTTGGACTGTAGAGCTTTGAATTGGTAGATCTTTTAAACCGATTTTTCAAATCGTATAAGTCTTCTAACTTAACCACCGATTTAGGTATAGCATTATCAGTGCTATTTTGTTATATTTGTCGATCGTAATGGTCTTCGTCAATTATTTGATTGGAGTAGGATCCTTCAGAAGTGAGGAAATTTACAATATCAGCATCGTCATTGAATACTCTCCAATTTGTAATGTTGTCAGGGATGGACGGTCTAAAGATTAATTATATTGAGAATTTATCTGGACTAAAATCTTCGGAGGGAATAAGCTTAGAGGCTACGTTAGCCAAAAGGTCTACGCTTGCGTTTTGGAGTCTCAGGATTGAAGAAATATTAAATGCTATGAAATGCTCAGTCAGATCTTGTACTAAAGATTGATAGTGTTTTAAATGACCTGATAAGCAATGTATAGTGTTACATACCTATTTGACGACAATCTCAGAGTTTTTGAAGACTTGACGATACTTGACGTTCAACCCGATTGCTTTGTACAGACCTTTCACCAAGGCCTCGTATTATGTTGTATTGTTTGTGCAATCAAATTCGAGTCTACACGTAAGCATGGTCTTATTTCCTTCTGGACTAATCAGAACGCATCCTGCTCTTGATCCTTCCTTAGATTTAGAGCCATCAAAATATAATTTCCAAAACAAAGATGTATTTACAGGTTTATCTAAAAAATTAACACACTTTGAACTATCAGTTTGGGAAAAAATTTCGACGGGACAAAACTGAATTTTCTAAGTAGGGTGATGTGTGAGCATTGAAATTGCCGAGAAAAGAATCTACCGAATAATTGCCTATGATATTGTTGTTATACACTATTGTTTCATTTTCTCCCTCTAATTCCATTACTATGTACTTCTGGTGTAACTCTCGTTCAACCTTTATTTGATTTGGTTTACCGTTGTATGGTAACCACATGCGCGACCAGTCGGTTGCAAAGTATCCATGGAGTTTTTCGAACCAATCTCTGCTAAGAATTAGGCCATAGAATTCTGGGATATCAGCCACTAGAATGTCAATAACCTGACATATCTTTGGGTTGGATGACAATCTTATGGTTACTTGATTAAGTTCACCAATCACTTCGACTTGAGATCGATCAAGTTGAACTATGCGCACTGCGGATTTTTGTGGTTGAACATTTAACTTGGCACATATTGATCTGGGTAAAATATTCGATGAAGCACCACAATCTACCAAACAATTGTGCACATTTTTGTTGAAAATTTCATAAGTGAGAAGAAACGGGGGAGTGTGAGATCTTGATCTTCCTCCAATCAAGGTGATGTCGTTTGGATCAATCTTATTGATCGCGTTAGTTGGAGGTCCTCCCATGTTGTGCGAAGCTTGAGAGAGTATAGCGGTAGGCAAAGATGCAATAGGCACGGCATGTAATTCTTTCATCATTATCTTCTGTTGATATTTCAATTTGCTCAATTCGTAAAGGGTAATATTAGCCCTAGTCTTTTTCATGTCATCAATAATATTGTACTCCATTTCATCTGACACTATCAGTGTTTTTGATGGAGTTGTTTGATCTTCTTGGACTCGGCTAGATTGAGTTGCTTTAGTGGTCGTTTTCTTTGTTACGACTTTATCTTTTGTTGCAGGACTTGCGCTCTTCTGCTTAGTGGTAGTTTGGGGAGGATCAAGCTGATTTTTGCTTCGTGTGCTAACTGGAAATACTTCTTGATCTTCTTCTTGTGGGAGGATGAAATCCCATATTCCTTGTAATTCCACAACTTCTTTTTCATCAGTCTGCCCTTCAGTGGCACTTTCTTCTTCTTCCTCTTCCTCGGATTCAGCATTTGAAATGGCATTGGGTGGTTTTTCATCCATTGAAGGACCTCTTTTAAAAGCTCTGTAGGGATTTTTTGAAGAAGTTTCTGCTAATTGTTTTTTTATGTCAACCATCTCATTAGACATGGTCTTTAAAACTTTCTGCAATCCTTCCAAATCGAAAGGGTCTTTTGCTTGTTTCTTCTTGGAGTCTTCTTTGAAGGTGACTTTTTTAGATTTGCGTTCCTCTATCGCGGATCTCTTTTCCAGGGCTATTACGCGTTTCTCTACTGCTATTGCCTCTGTCATGTTTTCAACTAAGGTTGTTTTATTTGCTCTATCCACGAAGATTGTTGTGTTTGATGGTAAAGTAGTAATATACCATTCACATCGTACTTCTTCGCTGGGTTGGGAAGCAGTGGCAATTTTGTTGAGAATTTTATTGAACTGTAAATTGAAATCTTTGATAGGCTTTTTAGCTTCGGCTTTAAGATTGGATAGGTCATTGATTAACATTGTCGTTGATCTGTCATCACCAAACTTGGTAAGGAATTGATTCTGGAAGATATCCCAACTTGTGATAGACCCGGAGGGTAGTGAAAAGTACCATGACCCGGTTGTCCCTTGCAGTGTATAGGGAAAAAAGCCGCACAACAGTGTCTTCATTAGTAACTTCGTTGAGATTGATAGAAAGCATGAAATTGTTTATGTGTTCTTCTGCTAGCATGCCTGCTTCTGGATTGAATTTGGGCAGCCATTTCTCAGGATGTGCCGATATTTGACTCAAGGGCGCAGGCATTAAAACTGCTCCAGGGTTCTTCCATGGAGACTGGGCCATCATTGAGCTGCTAGTAGAGGAAAGTGCAGAAGAT
Source organism: Pinus taeda (assembly GCA_000404065.3). Lineage (NCBI taxonomy): Eukaryota > Viridiplantae > Streptophyta > Pinopsida > Pinales > Pinaceae > Pinus > Pinus taeda. The sequence goes on along the minus strand of APFE030924020.1, from coordinate 169,545 downwards.
GATCCCTGTGGCTGGGAAGATGAGGATACTATGATCGTAGATGATTGAAGATGGGTTGTGGGAGTTCCGGTAGACGGGTGGATGATGGTTTGGAATGGAGGTGTGGGTGGTTGACTTCGCAGTGGGGTAGTTGAAATGGATGATGTAAACGAAAGAGTCTCACTGTCAGACTCTTGCGGTAATTTCCTCGCTCTTTTCCTGGTGGGAAGAGGCAACTCAGTTAGCTGAATGCCAAATTTTTCACTTTTTAACCTGGTTAGGGTTTGAGCAGGATTGTACTGCAAAGTCACACTACTTTGATATTTATCAGACCTCTTAGGAGAAACGAAAAATCCCTGAAGTTTGTGAATCAGAGATTCAACTTCAGGAGGTTCAATGGTAGATTGGTCTAAAATATTAGGGTGTGTAGCAGCGGTTGATACTCGAGCGACTTCTGACTCTGGATTTAAATGTAATGGAGAAGTCAGGGGAGATGATGAGGGTGATTTACTCCCAAAATGGTATTTATATTTTGATTTAGGTGCCATTCATAGTTCAGGCCCTCCTTCTAGCGCCAAATACGTCGAAGCCCCAAAAATCGGGTCAACAACAAGGGGGATACCTACCCGGTCCGGACCTTGGTTGGCAGTTCCTTATCCGTTTGGTATAGTGGGTCCAACTGGGGATAATGGGACTAGTTTCCCAATCTAAGGGTGTGTGTGTGTGCAGAATTGGATGTTGCTGATCTAAAAGTTCCCATCTAAACTAATTTAATCTAACTCTATGCTATTGTAATCTAATGAAAACAGCACATCTAATCTATGCTAACCCGGGATGTAATTATTCTATTATGCGATCTAAAGAGATTTCAAATAATAACTAGTAATAAAGATCATTCAGCGATTATAAGAATGGAAATCAATTAAGATGAACCACTTTGCATAAAAAGTTAGGCAAAACAGTTGTGAACAACATATCGCATAATAAGT
>APFE030924020.1:154449-168224 GCA_000404065.3 Pinus taeda | reverse complement strand
CATCAATAAATCTTGATCCGTTCATTCATCAAAACCTCCTCTGAGGGTGCAAAAGTGCATGTTCTGAGGACAAGTTTTGACAAATTTCTCGACCCTTCTCTAAATGCATGAGAAGGGTTTAAATAATGCTAACTAAATAACTTAATTACATAAATTTAGGATACGGTTTAAATGACCGCCCTTTTTCTAAGCAAACTTATTTCTAAAAAAATCGAATCTAATTCCTAACTATTTTTGCTTTTTCTCCTTAATGTTGCAAGCATTCAACATTTGCCTGGGAAGAGTCGGTTGGCTGCCTTTCACTTTTGTTTGAGTTAAGCAAACAAAAATGGCAAGCGCTGGCACCATTTTTTAGTAAACTAGAATATATTTTTGGGAATCATCCTCTGGCTGGGTGAATTAACTGCGTATATACTTGGTAATGACCAAAATTTCCCTCAAATTGCTTCTGCCTTTGCTATCTTGATTTCCGGACTTGCGAATGACTAAGCAAGTTAGGGACCTTGCTTTCTGAACAATTTTCTTAGTGCATCGAAAACTGCCTCCGTTCTTTGATCTGGGCCTTTCTGGTGCGTTTTTCGCCTTTAGCGCCTTTTCCTTTACCGGGTATAAGCTTCAGGATTTTTTGTAAACATGTTGCTTTTGTGAGCTTTTGACCCTGAGTGTTGAGTCAGCTACTGATGTCAACATCTGTTCATAAATGCTCTGGAATCTGCGGTATCTGTTTATGAGGGCATCTCTTCTCTGTCTCCGAGCGTTGACGCTTTCCCTTTTTCTTTAGATGTTTCATGTTTTTCATTCCTGCAATTCACACAAAGGAAAAGAGTAATGACAATAAATATTGACGCGAAAGCTCTAAGCTCTACGAATGTATAAAATAATGCCACCCATTGTGAACTGACTCTTCAGCAAACACAAAATTGTCCTTCATTAACACTTTGGCGTACATTCATTAATTTTCTTTAAGGTGCACATCCAATTTTTGTTTTACTGAAAGCTTTTCTTGAATGTTGAGCTGAGGAAAATTTGCAATGGGCGATTTCTGCAACTTGCATTACGTTATCGCCTTATCGCATTTTGTCAAGATTGTGATATCGTAGATCGTAGATCGCAGATCACAAATCACAGATCGCAGATTGTAGCATCGCAGCATCGAGCATCGTAGCATCGCGTTTATCGCAAGATCGCAGATCGTGTTAAATCATTGTGTGTTGTTTATGCAATGTCGTATATCGGCCATCGAAGATTTCTTAAGATCTTCATTTATGGGCGCTTCTTAATGTATGCGATGCGATGAATTTCGCGTCGCTTTTTCGCAGTTTTTATTGTGCTCATAAAGAAATGCTCTACTCTCTTCTCGCGATGCGATATATTTTTGAGTATAATACAAGAATTTTTTGAATTTTTTACTAAGGGCCCCCACTTGTTTTATGTTATTTCTAATACTAAAGAAGGAGGGGGGTTGTTTGTGGCCACAACATGTGCATAATCCTCCTTCAGTTGCAGGAGGGTGTAATATTTCTATCTCCATTGTTACACCTAGTATAGTAGTTGTTGGTTGTACCTCCATTCCGAGTCCAAGTGGGGGCACCCAACCTTCTGCCCATTTCACTGGTGCCTATCTTTTTAGGATGCCATCCAGTGGGATTCCTTTGATTCCTTTAACCTTCCCATATGTTGTTTCCACATCTATGACTTTTATGCGAGGTGGTTCAACATGTGTCATAGTTTTTCTTTTGGAAGTGGTCATATTCCTCCTTCTAATCCATCTTTGAACTTAGGACAGACTCAGAATGTTGATCCATTCCAAGGAAGTTAAGTATGGCCAAATCCTTCCGCTAGTGATTTAGGGGCTTGGAACTTATCCCATCTATTTGATTAATAGGGGAGTATATCCTTCCCTTCTGTCAGGACCTCACAGATATTTCCTTCACTAGATAGTGCATCGGATCCTTATCAGGGGATTTCCCCTTCTTTCAATGTTATGCTTGGAAGAAATTACCCTATGCATGTTTACCCTATGGTAGTGGGTGGATACCCTCTGAATACTTATGGGCCACAAGGATTTCCTTATGGTTTAGGTCCTTCTACAAGTAACCTATGGAAACCTAGTGCCTCTCCAAATCAAGGATACTCTTTTTCTAATTTCAGAAATTCTGGTCTTGGTGGGTGGAATTCTCCTACTCCTTCGCGCTTACCATTCCTAAAAACTTTGAACTTGCTAGATATTTCAAAATTAACAAATGATCCAATCCGATACAATCTGGCTTGGCCTCCGGTTCCCACCAAGCTTCCATCTAATATTCAAAAATTTGAATGGAAGTTTATCAAGGATACAACTAATCATATAACCACGTTCCATTTGTGATGCTCATCTAACTCTTAGATCGATGATTTGATCAGGTTGAGATTATTCCAATGCACCCTAACTGGAAACGTTACAAAGTGGTATATTGAGCTTAGAAGGGGTACCCTTTCTATGTTTGGTGAACTATCTACTATGTTTCTAAATCATTTTCAGTTTCCTATCCTATATGATACTGGAACTAAGCTTCTAGTCAGTTTTTAACAAGAAAAAGAAACTCATATTTATGACCACATCCAAGAGTGGTGCAGAAGGAAGAGGCTCATCAAGGAATATATCCTTGATGAGTTCCTTCTCGAATGGTTTTTGAAATATTTTCATCCAGATATTTCTAAGGATGTGTCACTCTTCAGAGTGTTCACTGAAGAACACACCATATTTAGAGCCCAACAATTAGAACTCATATATTCTCAGTCTAGAATCCTTTACAAGATTCTACCTGATGCTCCTCAATCGAAGATCGATCTAGCCAAACCTAAGTCAAGACCCCATTCTGAAAAAATTGTAGGGTCAATGGATAGTAGTATGGCTAACATGTTAAATAAATTACAGTAGTTCTCTTTACAATCTACTTCTCTGGCACAAGCTACATCGTCAATATCTATGCCTTCCCAACCTTTAGCAACTAATTTTTTCCAATCTTCAAATCCAAAAGGAGACCAACAATCTGATGGGAAGAAGAAGGGATGTGGTAAGAAGAGAGATAAGGCTGGGGAGGGGAATGTGAATAAGCCAAGTAATGATACTAGAGACGGAAAAAAGGAATCAAAAAATAAAGTAAAATTCCCATGCAATTTATGCAATGGGGATCATCTTACCCATATTTTCTCTAAGATTCAGGATGCCTAGCACTTGTTAGCTTAGCAGGATTCTTCAAGTTCCTAGGTTGTGTTAACTAACCCTTTTCCCAATGGGCATAAAATTTCTTATTGGCACTAACGGTAATACTGGAACCCCCATAGGGGGAAACCAGGATGGGGAATCCACATCGAATGTACATATGGTAAGGTCTTATGTTGATTGCTACAAGATCACATGATTATGGTGAGTTGGAACACTATAAGGATAAGGTTGCTTCTGATATCCCAAATTTGCTCCATATTAAGAGGCCTGCATTTTGAAAGGCTCTAAAAAGCATTCGATTGTCAATCCCAATGCTAGGGTTGCTAAAAACTATAATATTTTCAAAGATTTGGCTCGGAGCACCTATGCGGTGTCAGTGTTAGAGGTACTCCAATCGTGTCCTACATAAAGGAGTGCATTGCTCACTACGATCAAAGTAGTAAATCTGAAGAACTCTCTCATTATTACATTTGATATGTCAAGTGTTAAGAAGACCCCCTCATCACATGGCTTTCCAGATTAAATCTCCATATTGGAAAATGAATATCTTTCGAACTGTAGTTGATGAAGTGGCTTTCACGTGCGTCATGTCAATGTCATGTTGGAAGGCTATCAGGTCTTCGTAATTTGTTCCTTCCCCTACTCCCCTAACTACATTTGATGGTAATTCTCATAGACCTCATGGAATTCTTCCAGCCTTTCCCATTTGTATTAGGGGAAAGGTTGTCAATATCAAGGTAGATATAGTTGATGCCAAACTTGATTATAAATTTTATTGGGTCGAAATTGGTTTATGCAATGGATGGCATTTTTTCATTATTGTTTCACATCCTATGCTTCCTCGTGAAGGGATAATTGTTACAATTGATCAAATGGCTTATTCTCCTAATGATCCCAATGTATTTTATGACTCTACCATCCCCTTGGTAAAGAATACCAAGTAGTCTGTTGATAATTTGGGAGTTGGAATGTATTCCTCGTTGATGGGTACCTTTGATCTTCCTCCTCCTACCACTCATATTAATGCCATTTTTTCCTCCAAGATCTCTCCTCGAAAAGGTTCATTTAGAACTCATTATTTTGTTGATGCTTGGCCCTTTCCCCCCTCTAGTGCCACATTAGAAGAAGGGCAGGTAGATGGAATGGCATGTCATAAATCTACAGCAAAAATAATGTAGCAATCTATTGTGAATTTTGCTAACTCTAACCCCATTCCTCACTCATCAGAGGATATGGATGGTGATGTGGCTCTAGTTTGGAATGTTGACTCTACTTCAGCTATGGATTTCCTTGACATTGTCTTACCATATGATGAGGCAATATTAGAAGCAATGACTAGTGCAGAAAGATCGTGGGATGATTTGCATCATCGGTCATATCTTCTCCCTGATTTGCATGAATTTGAATCAATTTTTTCTAGTCCTTCTTCAACTGGAAGTGTTCATAAAATTATAAATCTTGTGGCCCCATCATAGATTTTTGCATAAGGTAATATGTCTATATCTCAGAAACCATTCTGGTGAACATTCACAAGAATCCCAATATCATTGAGAATATCTTCATCGGAGTTGCATGTCTCCCTGAAGAAATCAAGATTTATACTGGCCTCTTTAAGGAATTTTGAGATTTGTTTCCTTGGTCTTATGAAGAAATTTTTGGAATCTATCTATCAATAATTCATCATGAGATCAAGACATATGAAAATGATAAGCTCGTACAGAAAAAGCTTCAACTGATAAATCCTAGGAAAATTGCAACTATTAAAGCTACGGTTGAAAAGCTACTTAAGGCGGGTTCCATATACCCCGTTCCTCTAACTGATTGGGTCTCAAATCTAGTCCCTATTGATAAAAAGAAAGGAACGATCTAGGTATGCATCGACTTTAGGAATTTGAATAAGTCTTGTCCTAAATATAATTTCTCCACTCCATTATTGATCAAATCATTGATGAGTGTGCTAGAAATCAGGGGTTTTCCTTCATGGATGGTTTCTCGGGATATAATTAAATAACTATCTATCCTAAAGATCAACACAAGCAAACATTTGTTTTCCCCTGGGGTACGTTTTCATACAAAAAAAATGCCTTTTAGCCTCAAAAAATTTGGAGCCACTTTTTAGCGGGTCATGTCTTAACCTTTCCACGACATCAAGCACATAATAGAGGCATATTTGGATGACCTAGATACTCGTTCTCGAAAGAGAATGGATCATCCAAAACCCCTATGTTTCGTTTTTGAAAGATGTCGTCATTATAATATCCAATTGAACCCTAATAAATGTTCTTTCGCTATCACATTCAATTCGTTACTAGGATTCATTGTGTCTAATGAATGGATTTGTGTTGATCCCTTCAAGGTTGAGGCAATACTTTAGTTGCCTCCCCTATTGACAGTTCATCAACTTCAGAGTCTCCAAGGAAAATCCAACTTCTTAAGTATAGTTATCATAAATTATGTTGAGATTACGAAAGGATTTATGTGATTACCGAAGAAAGGAGTTCCATTTCTTTGGGATGATTTCGCTCAGCACTCCTTCGATGCTTTGAAAAAGGCATTGACCTCTGCTCCTCTTTTGAGTCCAACCGATTATAGCAGGGATTTCCTCTTGTATCTCTTGTGGAAAAATCAACCATTGGTATGGTTCTGGTTCAAGAAGTGGATTCTCTTAGAGAGATTATTATTTGAGTCGAGGCTTATTCGGTCATGAAATTGGCTTTGATAGCAGTTCACACTGTCCAACAGCTCCATCATTATACTCTACATAGAAAAAAATTGTGTTGGCTAATGTCAACCCATTTTATTTTTCTTTAGTAGTCGAGTGATTGGGGGAAAGTATAATAAATGGATTTTCATCTTACATGAATTCAATCTCGATTTTATGTCAGCCAAGTCTAAAAAATCTTTAATATTCGAAAAATTGATTTTAGAGTTGCCTTCTAAAGAGGATGTTGTTTATGAATAGTATTTCCTGAAGAACATCTCTTCCTAATCACTTCACATGATCCTTGGTATGGATACATTGTACTATATCTCTAGACTTTGAAGTTCCCTCAGACTTTTTCAAAGAATGATCATAGAAAATTGCATCACCTAGCTAAAAATTATACTATTATCAGTGACACTTTGTATCGTAGTGGGATTGACTCAATCCTTAGGCATTGTTTAACCCTAGAATAATTTGACTATGTTATTAATTACTATCACAGTGGAGCTTGTGGAGGTCATCTATCAAGGATTACTACAACCCACAAAATCTTGCGTGCATGTTATTTCTAGCCCTCGATTTTTAAACATTGCATAGAAGTGGTCAAGAAGTGCCATCCTTGTCAAGTATATACTCGGAAAATGCACGCCCATCCAACTCTGTTTTTCCCCGTCATCATTCTCGATCCTTTCACTAAGTGGGGTCTTGATTTTATGACTTGTAACCTAGCTCCTTCTAAGGGTCAAAAGTACATTATCGTAGTAATGGTCTACTTTGTGAAGTGGGTCGAGGTTATTCCTACTTTCAATAACAATGGTGAGACAGAAGCTCTTTTCCTATTCATCCAAATCATTTCACGTTTTGGTATTCAAAGGGAGATTGTCACTGATCATGGAAATAATTTCAGAATAAGATGATGTATGAGCTAGCTTTAAAATTGTGATTTCGGCAGGAGCATTCATCTCCGTACTATACTCAAGCTAATGGGCAGGGTGAAGATGTAAACAAATCCCTCAAAACTATCCTACAAAGGAAAATCAATAAAGTTAAATCCAACTAGCACATCAATCTATATCATGCACTTTGGGCATACTGGATTTTTGTCAAGACCGCCATGAGTTTTACTCCTTTTCAACCAGTTTATGGTTTGGAATCAATCTTCCATGTGGAATGTGAGATCCCATCTCTTAAATTAGCGGTTGAACTTCTTCCAGACACATCTAGTCTTGAATAAAGCCTTATTCATTTGGAACACCTTGACGAGCAGCGTCAGGATGCAAACACAATGAATGAAGCTCATAAAAAGAGAGTAAAGGCCCAATAAGACAAGATTGTGCGTCCTAGGGTTTTCTCTGAAGGTGACCTTGTCCTAGTTTATGACCAAGATAAGGACACCTTGGGGACAAGCAAGTTCAAACCCATGTGGTACGGTCATTTTATCATCAAGAAGGTCTTTAATAAAGCTGCATATGAGTTGGTTGACTTTGATGGAAACATGTTGTTGGAGCCTAGAAATGGGCTCTATCTTAAGAAGTATTATGCCTAGTTTGTTGTCTAGAATTTCCTTTGTTTTATAAATATTGTACATAGTTCTTTGTTTCTATCTATGCGTCTCGTTGTGATGTTGGTATTTTTGATCTGCTTTGGTAGGTTTGGATGGCTTATCTGGTGTATCTAGGATTCATCGATGGTGCTATTAGACATACTAGGAACTTAACTTCTGTTGCTTGGGTAAAATATTATCCATCTGGTGATTTGTTGGTCTAAAAAGGCATATATATCAATCCTACATCCAACAATATGGTTGAATACAATGTTGTAATTATTTTACTATTTGAAGCAATATATTTTGGTATTGAATCGTTAGTGGTTTATTTGGATTCATAGTTGTTGGTGTCTCAGTTAAATAACATATATCATGTGAGAGCCCCTTTATTACATCACCAATTTTTGAGAGTGAGATTATTACAAATATCATTTAATTTTATTACTTTTATTCATATTCCATGATAAGAAAATTCATTTGATGATTCTATATCTAACCAAGATAATATTAGATTGGCACAATAATCATTCATCACATTAAAATAAAATAAAAATATCATAAAATCATCTGTGTATATGATCAAATCATCACGAAACAGTATGTATATAGATAGGAATAATATGTCCAAAATTAAAAAATGTGGACAATTGTCCTACAAAAATTGGGGCTTAAGACCGATCATGTTCATAAAAAATATCAATCATCTAATCTAATTTTGTGGGCCCTACCACCTGTTTGGTCAATTTAGTGTCCTAAATTTCTCTACATAAATTATCAATCCGGGTATCGTAAACTGATGAAGTGTAGTGCACTATATGTGTTAGATGACCCTTCTTACCTCACTGTTTTTTGAGTTTTCTTTTGTTTTGGGGGTTTGATCTTTTAATTCCTATTGTTCTACAATGTATTTAACAAAATCTTAAGTCTACTGCTACTAAGAATCTATAGAAATGAAATGAAAGCTAATATTAAAACTGAAAATGAGATTGCAGTTATCTATGATGAACCAAAAATGAAATACTGAAAATAAGATTACAACTCTTGTCTAATTTATTTGCAGAATCAAAACTTAATGAATAACTGAAAAATGGAACTGCAACTAAATGAAAAACTATGATTGAAAACAAAATTGCAACTAATCTGTCATAAAAACTAAATGAAGTGTCTTGTCACTCTGCAACACAATTTTGGCAGAACTATCTCCTTGTTATAGAATTTTGAGGGATTCAATACTTCATTGTTCTAAAACTGATAATGAAATTATAATAAAATCAAATTAAAGACTAACACTAAAAGGGAAATTGCAATTAATCTCGTATAACAGCTAAATGAAGTGCTTTATCACTCTGCTATACAATTTTGGGAGAACTACCTCCTTGTGATAGCATTTTGAGGGACTCCATACTTCATTGTTCTAACAAAAAGTAAACACGAAAATGAAGAGAAAGACTCATTCATAAATGAAATACTTCACCACTTAGTTTTTAAGATGAACCATCAACTGAAAGGGCTTTCAGAAATATTCACTTACAACATGAGTTATTAAACTAACATCAAAATGGCATTCAAAAATCTAAAGACTAATGAACAGCAGATGAAAGGAACTAGACTAATGATCAGCAAATCTAATTACTCTATGCTACTAACATCAACTTCAAGCTCCTGATAAGAAACTAGAAAGTAATGAAACAAAAGAGCTATATTGTGAACACAAGCTTCATTATTAATAGAGTTAGAAAATGGTTATAAACATCATAGACAAAACACAGTGAATTTACAATTAACTACGAAAAACAAAACAGAAATAAAATGTAACCTTGACCAACGCAGGGGCCCTCTACAAAGGTCTCAGATTATAAGCACTCAATCAACACTCCAACAATGCTTCAGGTATCCATGAAATAGAGTCTTTATATTAAAACAGAGAATGAGTTCTTCAAACTACAGAGTGGAAATCTGAACTTAATACATAAGCAAAAACTTAACTTGTTCTGCATTCTTCACACAGGTATATATAGGGAAATTATACAACTATTTTAAAGAGAGAATTAAGCTAGAGCAAAACACGTAGATAGGCAAGTATGCAGAATTTTTGTCCTTGGTCGCTTGGAAACATAAATCTTATGGTAATGGTTGTTGGATTCTATTTGCGCAGGTGGCAAATGAAGTCTGTGGCCTCAAGAAACTGCTTCGAATCCCATTGCTAAGAAACATGTGCAAAAAAGAGTTCTATTTTCCATAGGTTTCTATGTTTGACTTCCCTTTGACTCGAGTCTTCCTCGTTGATCTAGGCCAGATGAATAGGATATGATCCATGCCCTCATTTTTTCCAAGCTACCCATGTAGCCCTTTTCCCCTCTTGACACCTGGAACTTGCAAAAGCGTGAAAGTAGTTGCGGAACAGCCAATTAGCTGCAGAATGTCGCTGCGTTTCGTAGCTAAAAGCCAAAAACTTATTCAAATAGCAAACATAAAATTATAACCTGTAAATCACTGAAATATACTCTTTGAGGCAATGTATAATGATTTTTGATGATAAGAATGCATTTTTCATGGAAAAACAGAGAAGGAAGGATGAGAGAAGTAGCTAAGGGAAAGGAATTTTTTGAACTCAACATACCCCCACTGCTAGACTATTGCATGTCCCCATGCAATCAAAATTTTGAACTCCATCCTCCTATTGCATTTGTTCTGAGACTTCAGCCAAAACATCCAACAGTTTCTTGCTTTTCTTTACCCCAACTGCCATCCTAGGCTTCCTCATGAGAAATATGTACTTGAGCCTAATGAGTGCCCTTTTTAAATTCTTATTCTTCTTCTTTAGTTTTTTGTTCTTCTTGTGCCATAAACCCAAGTGAAGCATAGTGTTATCATGGATAATCTTATCCAACTTGTTCTGTTCTTTTAAGGCTTCATTTTCTCTTTCAATATGCCTATTTAGAACTTCTAGCTCATAAATTTCTTGTTTAAGTGAGCTAGTCAAAGTTTCTTATGATGTGGCAGGCTGCTCAGGATTAGATGAAGTCCCTAGGTCCACTGATGCACTCCTTTTGTCCAATGACTCTATGTAGTCATAAATCTACTGTTGGATCGGATCAATGCCTAGAGAGGCTCTTCTTGGGTTGTTTTCAAAGTTTTGTTGGGGAGAGACCTGTGGGCTTTGCTCATATGGAATATTGTCTTGGGATTGAGTTGGAGATGGAGTTTCTTCCCCCAACCTATGAATTGGGTCTCTTTTTATTTTTCTTTCTTCACTTTGCCCCTGAGTTTAGAACTTCTCCTCAAACTTTGGGAGCCTTTGATTTCTTCCTCTATAACCTGTTTCCTTTTTCCTTTCTCTTTTTCCTTCTTGACCTATTCTCTAATTTTGATTAATTTCTCTAAAAGTAGTTGTTCATCCTCCTTAAATGATGAAGGTTCAGGAACATTCTTGTGGATCTCCTCAACTTTTTCTTTCATTTTCTTTCTCTACATTATCTACTTTCTGATCTCTATTAATGTTGCAGAGATGGGCTCCTCTTCATTGTTTTTATGTGCTAAAGTTTCAGGATTGTTTTGAATGGTGAGACTGGTCTTCCTTCTCCTACTTCTTTTTAGAGAACTTCCCTCAAGAAATTTTTGAGCATCTTCGAAGAAGTTTCTGACCAAAAAGTCATCCATGTGTCCCCCACACTCTTTAAGTGATGTTCAACTAAAAGTTTTACCAGTCCATGATCATAAAGAGTGGTGTCTATTGCTTCAATTTTCTTCTGAACATTAGTGGTCATTCTTTCAAACTATTCAATAGGAAAAATGGGAGATTGAGGGTTCCATATTCAAGAAAATTCATTAACAGTCTTATGTGATATACATAAATGGAACTAAACCTTCCCTCGCATGTAATAAACTTTTGCAAAATTAATGGCATGCTACTCATTTGCCTTTAAGTGCAGAGATTGGAATTCCTTTCTTAAAAACTGAAGTGTCTGTTGACACCTAATCCTTTTGATTGGGTGAATTATTGTAAATAGATAGATAGGAAATATGAACAGTCATCGGGAGACGAACTGAACAGTATCTCCCTCATGTATATAATGAGGACCTACCTGATGGAATAATATAGTCAATTTATTTCTGCCCTATGGAGTTACTACCTAGCCTGACATGGTATCAGAGCCAGCTCATTTTTAGCCTTTGTGTCGCTTGTAACTCCCTGTCTACTCTCCATATAGCTGAGCAGCTCCTCCATAAAATTAGCTGCTCTTGACATGGTAGCTGCCCACTGTCCATACTGCCCTTACTGCTCCACTATCCAGCGTTATCCATCCTGTCTGATTGTCCATAAATGTTTCAAAAAAATGGGTGTTGTACTGACATAAAATAAGCATTGTCCTGTGTGTTAAAGTTTTTGAAATGGCGTATTTTTTCCTTGTCTCCTGTAAAGAGGGCGTTTTGCAGCTTCCCATATCCATTTCAATCTGATTTCACTTACCGCCATCATTGCATGAATTGATTCTTTTGGTGGAGATGCGGGGTAGCAAACCATGTGCCTCTCACATAAACCTATTATGATTACTCGCCATCCCCTGATACCAGGAGCAGCATTATTCCCACAAACAACAGTATTCACTTTAGGTCCTGCGCTGGAGTAGAAGGATTTGTCAAGATCGTTTGCATTGGAATTGAGAGTTGTTTCAGATAAACATAACTTCTTGTTTGTTATTTTTTGTTTGTTCTGCGGTGAGAAGACTATCTGCCGGAAATACTTTAACCCACCAAGCTTTCACCTAGTCCCAGGACAAAAAAAAGTAGTGGTGGTTCAGCAAGAGTGCAACGGAGTCGACCATTCAAATGCAAATGAATGCAAACGAATGCAAATGAACCGAGACCTCGTTCTAGTGGCGGAGCAGAAGAGTGATGGTGCCACTCGGAATGGTACTTTTGAATGGTGTTGAAATTTAAACTATAACAGTATGATGCCTCTGTGTTTTATATATTTTTTGAACGCATCCATACCTCCGCTCCCATACGTAGCCATATATATTTTTTTGAATGCAGCCATATGTATTGTTTGAACATTGTCATACCTTCACTCCCATATGCAGCCATATATATTTTTTGAACGCAGCCATATGTATTATTTGGTACGTTGCACGAGTTTTCTAGCTCGAGGTTTTGTGGTTCTCTAAAGCTGTGTGTTGTGAGTGATATCATCTCCACCATATAGGAATTGGTAATACCTTTGTCCTATATATATAAGAGTGCAATTTTTTTAAAGTTTTTACACCAGAGCTGCACTTTTTTCTCCACAAGAACTACAATTTTATACATTAATATCAGAAGTATTTTTCTATCAGCAGAAGTAATCTTTTTTACAGAATGCATTCAATCATATTCATGGTGGGAATAGTTCTCACTAGCAAGGATAACTATCCTAAATCGTCCCGGATGATAAAACACACCCTCATTTTCAATGAGTTGTGGAAAGGAGTGTGTGTCGGAGACAGAGACAATGACCCAGTATGGCCTACCTCATACAAAGAGCTTGTCATTTGGGAAAACAAGAATAGCAAATATTATGCATTAATCGCAACATTTGGAAATGAAGAGGTGAGTCGCCATATTTCGTCATATTCAACTGCCTTTGAAGCTTTACAAAAACTGAAAGAACTCTAGGACTCACATTCTGCACTTGAAGTCGTTCAACTCATGATTAAACTCTTCACTCTTGAACTACAAAATAATGATCATCTTGCTCTTGCATCTAAAGTAAAGTCTATAATGCATGATATCAATTCCACTAAGGTTGAATTGGATATTCCTCTTATTGCTTTTTTCAAGGCACTTTATCTTACTTACTCCAATTATCTTGAGTCATTGCAAGCAAATGGAAATCTCAAAGATATAACCTTTGACTCTCTTGTGAAAAAGTTTGTTGAAAGAGAGAAAGCTTTTGGAAAGAAGACAGCCCCTGAATCTTTCGAAGAGGCTATGTGCCTTTCTCATAAAGAAAAGAATCCTGCTCAATATTCTACAAGAGGAAGAGGTGGACGAAGAGGAAGAGGAAGATATTTTAGAGGCAGGGGGGGCAGACATTCTCAAGGAGAAAAGGCAGATTTGCACTGATTTGCTGCAAAAGAAATGGATCACATGATGCCTCTACATGCAAGCTACCATGGGACAAAATTGAGCAGAAAAGAAACCAACAGAAAGGTAAAACTGATGATATAGACACAGGTAAACCACCTAAATCCGCTCACTATGTTGTGGCACAATGTAATATTGGAGTAAATGAAGATTTATTTAATGCTTCACTTGCTTCTTGGAAAAATGATTGG